>JAVLVB010000491.1:3665709-3696430 GCA_032876305.1 Orestias chungarensis | reverse complement strand
TTCTCTTCGTCTGATCCGCATCACAGTCCGGCAGATTTGTGCATATGCGTGTGTGTTGGGTGCGTGCGTGGGGGGGTGAGAGTTCAAGACAGACGCATTACTGAGTTATTTTAGATGCATTTAAAAAAAAAAAAAACTAAAGATCATATCGTGATTTTGGCTCCATTGTGATTGTAAATGAGTAAATGTGTTGTGGCGTCAGTGATGGTGATTTTGCAGCCCCGTCTCCATGGAGACAGTGCCACTATCGTGTAGGACTGACTTTTTTTCTTTTTCGTTTTTTCAGCCTCTCGATTGGCTTAAAAAGGAGCAATGGCGGAGCAATGTAATCTGATTGGATATTTTAATGGCTCTGGAAACAAACTCCTACTATTTAAATTGCATAACACTCTTTGGTCTTATGATTTTGGATGTCTGGGCCTTGAAAGGTCATGTTTCCACTCAGATTTATCACACTCATAGTGAAAAATGATCCCAATAAGTGGGGAAGGGCTTGAGATTTTTATAGTGCTGCGATCAGACCAGATTTTCTAATCATGCTGAGAAGTAATATGGATGTTTGAGTGCATCAGAATAGATTTTTAGAGAGTATTGTAAGTATTGCTAAAGCCTTCATACTCCTTAAAGCTGTCAAGACGTCAGTTTTATGTATTTTATTGGGATTTTATGTGATAAAACCGTACAAATTGTAATAAGTATGGTAATGATGGAGGATTATAGTTGATTTAGCAACTCATAGTAGTGTAGTCTACAACTTTCTTGCCAATAAGAGACTTATGGTTAAAAAATAGAAGTAAGGATTTTTGTTAAACAAAATGTTGTTTTTGTTAAACAAAATGTTGTTTTTTAACCTGGTAACTTCATATTGAGGTGCTGCTTTTCTTGGTTTGGGAATAACATAATTTGAGCTGAGCTATCACTGTAATTTTACATAGTGATGCTTGTTTACCTTTTCAACAACTGACAAGTCATTTATGAAAACCTCAATATTGAGATGGGAATAATTGTTTAAAGAAGCTAAAATAATGAATAATCTTCTGTGGTTACTGTTTAAAAATAATATTGAGCTGTATTTCCAGTTATCACATGTTCTCCTAATATCATTTGAGCTAAATATGGAGACAGAAAACCTTTGGTACCCAGCTCTTTTGCTTCCAACAAGAAATGCATAGACATTTCAATGGCCTACTCAACGTCCAATCCTAAATCTAAGACTGGACCAGACTGAAAA
This sequence comes from Orestias chungarensis, assembly GCA_032876305.1. Classification (NCBI taxonomy): domain Eukaryota; kingdom Metazoa; phylum Chordata; class Actinopteri; order Cyprinodontiformes; family Cyprinodontidae; genus Orestias; species Orestias chungarensis. The sequence continues at coordinate 3,695,199 of JAVLVB010000491.1, read as the reverse complement.
CCTGATATTCTTGCATGGAAGACCTGCCAACAATTCCTAAACAGTCTGTAAATGTAACAAAACTGGTTGAATGCTTGTTTTATTTGCTTGTGCTTCCAAACCAGAACAATCCTTCTGGGTTCTGTGCTGCTTTTCCCAGAGCATATATTATTTTGCTTTTGTTTTTGTTGTTTTGGCTTTAACATACACATGTAGTTCATAGAAAGTTCCCTTAAGTGGAGTCTCAACGAGGGCAGATTGAAGCGATTTTATATTACATATTTAGAAAAAATTAGACTTCCGATTCTGTGGGGAGTAAATATAAAAGTGCTGAAAGGTTTAGTTTGTGTCATTTGCACAACACTGTAGCCGAGTTCACAAATACATGGAGTAAACAACACGCTGCCATAATTTCTCTGCCATCCCTTCTTTGTGGTCTTCCCTGTTGTTCTTCCCTCTTTTGCTCGTGCAGCCCATCCCGCCATGTTGTCCACCGTCCGAGAGGGGCTGCAGAGTGATGGCGGTACACAGACACCTGCTAATTCTCTCTCTGTCGGCCAGAGCCCCACTCCATCCCTGAGCCAACCGGCTGACATTTAACAGGGAGAGCTGTTAACAGGCCATAAGAATGTCAGCGACATTCACTTTTGTGATATGTGTGATAGTTGGGGCCCTGTTTCAATGTGTCCAGGACGAGGTTCAGGACGGTATTGAAATCCTGTCAGCCTGGCGCAATACTGAGGTCTTGAACCTCCAAAATCGGCATTAAAATCCTCACAAAAGATGTTAAAGTGTTGGGTATCTAGTCTGGGATTAGACAATTAAATGTCTAAGAAGTCAGTTTATTGGTAAATAAAGTAAATTTGTGTAAATTAAGATGATGCTGGTCTCAAAGATCTCAAACAAACAGCATCACGAAGCCCAAGGGACACAGCAGGATGGATATACAGTGGCTTGCGGAAGTATTCACCCCCCTTTTGCCACATCTCAGGCTTTAAACTTACATTTTTTGTGAAGAATCAACAACAAGTGGGAGAAAATCGTAAAATTGAATGAAATTTATTGGATATTTGAAACTTTTTTAACAAAAGAAAACAACAGAAAAGTGGGCCGTGCAATATTATTGGGCCCCCTTTACTTTTAGTGCAGCAAACTCACTCCAGAAGTTCAGTGAGGATCTCTGATGGATCCAATGTTGATCTAAATGACTGATGATGATAAATAGAATCCACCTGTGTGTAATCAAGTCTCCGTATAAAAAAAAGCACCTGCTCTGTGATTGTCTCAGGGTTCTGTTTAAAGCGCAGAGAGCATCAAGAAGACCAAGGAACACACCAGGCAGGTCAAGATACGGTTGTGGAGAAGTTTATAGCCCGATTTGGATACAAAAAGATTTCCCAAGCTTTAAACATCCCAAGGAGCACTGTGCAAGCAAATCATATTGAAATGGAAGGAGTATCAGACCACTGCAAGTCTACCAAGACATGGCCGTCCCTCTAAACCTTCAGTTCGAACAAGGAAAAGACTGTTCAGAGATGCAGCCAAGGGGCCCAAGATCACTCTGGATGAACTGCAGAGATCTACAGCTAAGGTGCGAGAGTCTGTCCATAGGACAACAATCAGTTGTACACTGCAAAACATCTGGCCTTTATGGCAAGACTGGCAAGAAAAAAGCCATTGCTGAAAGAAAACCAATGGAAAAAACAAATTGTGGTAGAAAATTAGGAGAGCACATCAGAATTTAAGCGTTTGGTCTACATGGAATAGTTATTTTTATTGTCATAAAAAAAATATGTGACCTGAGGACTGTCAGGAAATAGTGCTGGGAAATATATATATATAAAATAATAATAATAACTTTATTGATCCCGTAGGAAATTGTTTTTGGTGTACACCACACCAAGGCAGCCACTTTGCAGGCGCCAGGTAGGCAGTAGCTTAAAGTCTTGCCTAAGGACCCACACTGGATGCTGTGGTGTATTTTGCACTGAGCTGGATTTGAACCTATGAGCTTTGGATTAGAAGTCTGGTGACATTCCAATAGAGCTATCCAGTCGCCTATAGTGCTAAGTTTTTGATGATTTAGAGTCGAAGGACCAGATCCATGCTTGATGCATCACGGGTTGAATGTCTATTATAGTTTTCCTAAAATCCTGATCTCCTGGTCGCCGCCAGCTGGATTGAAGTACGTTTCTGTTTCCAGTGGCTGCGTGCCGTAAACCAGTGAACACATTTGTAGATGTTTTGTCCTCCTCAAAGTTGCTTAGTGACGGTTAAAGCGATACGGACCCCGTCGGGCCACGGCAGAGGTGTCATTCATCGAGCTGTAAGCCGACGTATAATCACAAAAGTTATGAAAATGCTTTATGTTGAAAAGGTTGAAAAGTTACTGAGTGTTTTAAAGTCCAGACTTAAGTCAAATTGCAAATTGTTGAGAATACTATTAAGCAATCTGACTGAAAACATTAACCTTTACATTCGCAATAATGCCTTCCTTTTTTTGCTCCTTCATCAAAACTAATGATGTACATCGAAGTGAAAAGGTTGAAGGAACGTTTATACTTAAATAATATAAAAAAAAGATAAAGGCTTTTCTACTTTTATTCTACTGTAGTATTGTGGAGTAAGGCAATGTAACAAAGAGGATAAACCATCTAAATGAAGTTCTGGCACTGCTGCATAACCAACTCCTTTCCTATTAAGAGATAAAATAATGTCCCAGAGTCTCTGAAGAGTTCATTGAAGGTTGTTACACCTGTTGTAACATCTGGCTGAAGGTACAGATACAGATAAAAACTTGAACTTAGTTATGATAAACCCTGATTGCTGAATCCATATGATGGGATGTCACATGACTCAAACCAATGCTCTGCTTGACTTGTTCCTTTGCTGTTTCTTCTTTCATTACTTCATCCGTGAGCAACGAAGCATCCTCACGTAATTAAACTGTTGCACGTCCGCACAGACGCCCCTTTTTTCGAGAGGCCGGCCTCAATAATTAGTGCGCCGAGGGGTTTAGAGTGATTGCTTCATTATTTCACCGCTAGGCTTGTGTACAAGATGGTTTGGATGCTCGGGAGTAATCCGGACAAAAGCAGCTTACAAGGTATATGTCCCCAATACTTACAGGAAGGGTTCACTGAGGAGCTTACACAACAAGCTCTGTTTTTGCACGTTACTGTTGTAAAGCCAGAATTCATACAGATTGTTTTCTAATTCTAAAGCAAGTCTGAATCATTTCCTGGGATTTTCACAGCACTTTAGATGGATGGTGCCTGCAAAGCATCAGTTACCCGGCCATTTTCATTTCAGACTGATTATTTTTTTGTCCTCATAAATTCTAAAAATAAAAATAAATAAATAAAATGCTTTGCTGCAGAGGTTTGAGTCATTGGCAACACGCTCAATCAGTCTCTTTAAAACTGATTTACTTTTTCTTTTTTTTCAAGATGTTTGTGAAGTGGGTCTGAAATAACGTCTCTGCAATTTCTAGCCTTTGAGTTTCAATTTGCACAAAAAACCCTTTAAATTGTTTCGATGAATGATTCAATTGATTTGTTTGTGGTAAGTCATATGAGATGTTTTTGTATATTTAAATAAAAGGATTTAATATCTTAACATTGCTTCTTTGGTAAATATGATTTGGTCCTAGCAGTGAAAGCTCTGTCGGGGCCTATTGTAATTTAAACAATTATTATTTCTCAAAATAGTTCAATGTTTAACCCTGTTTTGTAAGTCGCTTTGGTTAGTGTCCGCTAAATGCAAATGTAAATAAATTGGCATTTTGGACACCCAAACATCTACAAAAATGCATCAAACTTTGCAAATTCATCAGTGTGCATACTTGTACTTAGATATGGAAATGGCTCAACAGAGCCCACCAGATATTTTTAAAACACTGTCCCCTATGACCTTAACTTTTCGCAGAGGTATAAAATTTGTTATACTTGTAGAACTTCCCAAGACATACTCCAAAGTCTTTTGCATCCATGCTCTACAATAAACAGGAAATGACAAATCTTGGATTTAAAATCGTCATGTTGAGTCTGGTTTGGCAATTACTACATTTAATGAAAGTCCTCTAATACCAATTTCGACAAAATGTTTGTGAGTTTGTTTGTAAGACATGGACGATTTAACATTATTAAAACCTGCATTTTATGCATGTTTAGGACCAATACCCTAACTTTGACTACACATACAAAGATGGTATACCTCCTACAATCTCAAAAGAGGAATGAAGCCTGGTGTGATTAGTCCCTAATTAAATTAGGGTTTACTTTTAATTGAAATTATCTTTTTGTAAAGCAACAATAAAAAAGTTTTGGTTTTGGCCGATTTTGGTGGTCAGTGTGGACAAAAGCGGTAGTGATTTTCCTGAATGAAAACTGCATTTCCCATGAGGCCCAGGGTATAACGTCGTATTGCAGCTGGATTGAAGTACATTTCTGTTTCCAGTGTCTGTGTGAAGGATGAATAGCAATGAGGTGATGAATCTAATTGTGAAGAAACAATGTTATATGATGATGCTGACAATAAGAAACTGGGGAAGTGACGTATGTAGTTGTTTTGTGTGGCAGTGTTCCTGCCATCCAAGGTCCTTAGCGCCGGTTAAAGTGATACAGACGCCCTTGGGCCATGACAGAGGTGTCATTCAATGAGCTGTAATTCAACATATAATCACAAAAGTTATGAAATGAAAAGGGTTGAAAAGTTATTAAGTGTTGCGTTAACAGTAATGTTGGCACCAGTGATACTGTTTTTATTTTATTTATTTTTTAGTTCGGATTATTGTTAATTGCTGCATACATTTGCTTAAATTTAGGGCCAGAGTGTGGTATAGATTTTTTTTTAAATCTGATTCTGCCAATGTTTTGTTGCTGAAAGGCTTCTGTCTAATGTCTGATGGTAATCCAAATAACATATCCCACACTGAGCCCCTCAGTCACCTCTTATTCTTACAGAGTTCCCACAGGCCAAGCTCACAGTCTCCTTTTTTTTTTTTTTAAATGTCAGTCCTGTCAGGTTGCCACACTGTCATATCTTCTGTCATCAGCTGAACATCAGTCCCATGGCCACTGAGAGGCTCTAGTCATAACAGCTGTGCCCCTCGTTGGTCCCTGTCCATCAACCTTTACACATCCAGCACCAACACCAAACATCTCTTTATTCACTGAAGGAGAAATAGGTCATCCATCTGGATCGAACACTGAAGGCTCCATCGCTTCAAAAACATCCCTCCCAAATATAAACTTTGGCCTGCTGCAAAGCATACAATGTGTTCTTCTTGTAATTGGATGATTAAGCTTTCTGTCTGTTTTGGGATCCGAGTAACTGAGCTGCTCATCCAATAGTAAATCCTCCAGTCCCAGGCACACAGTCCTTGTGTTTTTGTCTGCCCTTGTCTGTTAGCCTGATTAACATGGAGAAGGCCTAACCCGTTTGCCAGCATACACAAGCCAGACACTCTCTGTGCTAGCAGCCATGGCCATTAATCCGTCTCACTAAAGGGTTGGGGGAAGGAGTGGGTGGAGGATGAAAACAATACTATTTCTTTCCCTCTGTCCTTCTTGCTCTTTTGGCTCTGGCCACGTGGTAATAGCCTGGCGGGGGGGGGGGGGGGTTCCGAGTCTTGCACGTTCAGTATGGATGTTTCTCTTCTCGTACGCTCATCCCAGCTGGCTCCCAGCCCCTGCTGCACCCCTCAAGGAAACGAGGTACAATAACAACCCCCCCCCCCCACACCCTCTCATGCCTTTGACAAACATCCTCCCTCTGCCCTTTGTTCCTGCCATTGTCACCAGACGAGCGGTTGCGTCTGGAGGTTAAGTGTTGGGTATGTATGTAGAGCAGGATGCGTCATGGAGTTTCTGGATTGTGTAAGTTGTTTCTGTCTTTTGCAAGTAAATGATTGTGGCAGGAAGAGACACATAGGAACAATAAGCATTTTTAAATTCTCTGGTACGGTTCAGGCTTTTCTTTGTCTCCTCCTTGGACATTCCTGAATGTGGCAAGGGGGCCTTATTTCCTGCCAACCCCATGTTAACTGAGGCATCTGCATGTTTCATAGATTGCAAGACAATACGTGTACAGGAAAGTGGGACTTCCACTTCCCCTTGTGAAATATTTGTCCCATTAGATCTTAAAATACCGATCTCCAGTGTTGGTTTAGAGCCACAGAATTTTTTAGGGAAGTTATTTGTTTGCTCGTGTTATTTCTAAATCAAATGTCAGGATTCAAAAACTGTTATCAGATGCGTAGATTTTGTTTTTTTTCATAGAGATGGGTTGCAATGCTGAACTGGTAGCACCACTAGGTCCGCTTTAAGGAGCAGTAGCTTCATGGGCAGCTTTCATTTTACTAACTTGAACCTCTCCAAAACGATAATTCTAAAGGTTTACATGTTTTGCAAATGAAGGCTCGGGGATGAAATCTTATGAAAATTGCGTTTTAACAAGTGGAGCCTGGAACTAGGAGGAGTGAATGGACAAAAAGATGAGAATGAAGGGATAGCCAGGTGAGGATAAGTTGGGGGTAATGCTGAGTCAGTTTGGTAGAGTAAACTGCTGGTTAATTGAAGGAGTGCTTGAGGCATCACTTATCGCCTGAACGTATAATTTTGTCATATATATATATATATATATATATATATATATATATATATATATATATATATATATATATATATATATATATATATACACACACTGCCAGATTTTGGTAGGTCTGGGTGAGTTATGTCATTGGCTAACTTATCTCAGAGGACAGGAGTTGCATCCGGGGTTATCTTCTGCTGCTGTAGCCAATCTAATTAGTTTGTTTTTTAGAATACATGGTAGTTAGTTGTTTCGTGCTGCTTTGCCAGCAGTTTCTGGAAGATTTAGACCCACCAGGTTATAGTCAAAGTCACATCAATCCTTTTTGTTTGGCCTCCTGATGCTCAGTTTGAGTTTCATCACATCTTGCTGCCTAAATGTTTTGATTTGCTTACACCAAATAATATATGCTTGTCTATTGTGTGCAAGAATACATTTAAAAAAAGGAAACTACATTTAGAATGAACACTTTAGAAAAACCGAACAGACTGCGTAAGACACTTGTAAACGATGTTGGAACAGATGTGTGACTCCAGGTTTTTAACTTGATTTCAAATAGGAATGTTTGGGTTGTTTCTCTGTCTATGATTCATATTTACAACGAACCGAAACCTGGATAAGGTATAGTTCAAACCCAGACCATCGTCAGTCAGCACTACATTTTTAATCTCCAACTCTCAAGGCACATGAGGTTACATTCATGACGTTTAGTTAGATGACACATAGCATTCTTTTCATAAACCTCTAATGTGAGGGCAGCTCAGCTCAGTCCGCGTCGGACCTGGTGGGTAGAACTTTGACAGATCGTCCCATTTCATCATGCGAGCTGCAGAGTGCTAATACTGTTCCAGCCAAAAAGTTAAAATGAAAGCCTTCTTGCTCACGGTGACGTAGCGGGTGTCTTTATTGATATCTACCTGCTCAGTTCTGCAGGGTAAGCGTGATATTTGGGCGGCTGGAGGGTTGATATCGGCTGACAGCACGGCCAGCTTGCCGCGTTCTCGCTGTGTCAGTTTAAAACCTCAGAAAAGGGCTTTGCTTTAATTAAATGTCTGAAGTTCAAAATAACTTCTGCAAACACAGCACCGAACAGTAATCTGATTGGAGGGTTTTGTTTTTGTATTATTGGGAGGCTGCTAATCAGCTTGAATGAATAATATTGGTTACATTTCTTTCTTTTATAAACTTACTTGAAAGATATTGCTCCCATTAGAAACAGCAACAACATTACCAACTATTTCTCTCATTTTCTTTAACTCTGTGCCAGAATTACAGCAAGTCAAAATAAGCAAAACTGGCAATTTAGAGTGAGTGGTTTCTTTAGGGGACTGCTTTTCTAGTGCAGCTTGCATTAATTCAAATGGCTCTTGCAAATGTTTATTTTTTTCCCCAAGGATTCAACAAATTTAGTATTCAGCCTCATAAGCAGGGGAGAAACAAACTGGTTTTGACACATGTTGAGCTTTTTGATTTGGCATTTATCTCTGATCTGCTGAGTCACTCTCTTCCTGCTTGTTTGTACTCTCTGAACATTTTACTGTTTTTAAGAAGAAATCTTGTTTTCTTGGCCTTACCTCCCATCCTTCCTGTATTCAGCAGTAGATTTGCTTTGCCAATCGAAAGTTTTTTCTGAACTCTGGGATTTGCTCGCCTAAAATATCAAGTAGTAGAAAAGTATTTGAGAGCTGTGAGAAGGATGTGGAGCAGAGAAACTGGAACCTCTGAGAAAAATTCAATCATTTCTCTCCCAGTAGCTTCCTATGGGAATGGAGAGGGAATAGGAGTTACACAAAGGATGTATGTAAGTCCGATTATTGATGTTGCCACAAAGGACAGTGGATGAGCTGCTTAATTTTACATTTTTATCATAAATATCAGTTTCACTTTGCTTACAGACAAAAGAAAGATAACTTAATATTGGAAGTGTAGCTAGTAAATCGTCAGATTTTCATGATTTGTGGCAGGAGTCAGGCGGATATAGATAAAATGTCTCAATATAATGTCTGAAAACTGAGACAAAAAAGCACGAGAGGACAAACTGTTTAGAACAACAAGTAAAAATAGCGAGCAGTAAATGGAGAGTTTGTGCTTAGCTTAATGAACACCGCTGTAGAAGCGCATCAACTGAGTGAGATTAGCATAAAATATGACGGTTTAAGTCACTAAGTTCTTAATGTTCTTTCAAAAACTCTTACAAACACATGGAGAGCATTAATCTTAATTTTTCTATCAATCATATGAAATCCCAGGGTGGGTGGATCCGGGGGATTTTGCACCCCCAAAGGCTTAGAAAAGTAAAAAACGATGTAAATAATCTAAAAAAGGCAAAAACAAATCTGACATTTATCTAATTTAAAAGATGTTCTCAAGCAGTCAGGATCACATGAATCTAAAAATACAGGCCAAACTCCAATATTTACATTTAAATTAGGTTTCTGCTGCTAAAAAGCTCTTTTAATGGGGATAGTAAGTATTCCCATATTTGAAATGCATTTCCACTTACTAGCTGCAAATTGAAAACATTAAACCTGTTCATCTGAAAAAACTTATCTGATCAGGGGAAATATTGTATTGCTTACTATTATGTATTGCTCAATATTATTATTATGAGCATGAAATGCATTTTAACGAGGCAATTTTAATCTTGAATTGCACCCCCCCAAAATATTTGTATTTAAAAAATATCCCTGTTTATCACACCCCCGCCCAAATAGAGAAACTGCATTTCCATCCTTGCTATTAATGCATTAAACATCCATACAATGTAAACATTTAAATATAAAAAAAAAGGGAAAATTGCTTTGATATCTAAATTTTATAAATTCATTTTCTTTACATCAACAGATTTTAAACATGGAAGTCTAGAGTAAAAAGTCTGAAAGGATACTTGTATGAATCCACTTTAGAGACCATGGAAGAGATGAAAGATGAAGGTTACAGCTCAGGGATTCCCCAAGCATCTCATACCGTATCACAACTTTACAGAACATCTTTCTAGTTTCAGGGAATGAAAGAAAACGGCTAGCATCCCCAAACTGCCAACAAAAAAACCCCATTGCTGGTAAAATCTGAACTCTAACATCCAGCAAGACTGAACAAACTTCTGGTTTGAACTAAGGAAATGAAGAACTAAGGATGTCTCATTAATACTTTTCTTTCCAATTAAAGTCCAAAATGATGTGATTAAAGAGCAAGAATACAGAGATATGTGGAGCCTCTTAAGACATCATGTTGATTAACAGCCAAATATTAGCCCCAAATTAGATATAACATTCCAGATTGACTTTTTATTTAAAACAACAAAAGAAGCAGGGTTTTATGGTTAGTCTCAAGACTTATTTCTTCAGGGTTTATTCTGACCGGGAAAACGATTAATAACAAGATGAATCCTAATTACATGTTGGAATTAAAAAGCTGCATTTTTAACATTTAAGTCGGACAGCATGGCAGATTTCCTTATATCTTTCATTCATATAAGTATAATGAATTGACCTTTGACACACACAACTGTTTTTTTATTTGCTTTTGCAGCAGAGCTGGTTTTAGACCCTGTTACCAGTTCTGACATCTCCCTGAAGGTGGGACACATGTAGTCCTGAACGACCCGCCTGCTCACTCTGAGGGTCACATCAGGATGAAAGGGAAAAAAGAGGGAGATGGAGGGATATTTACGAGTCAGACAGCAGTGAAGGTGAGCTGCATCCCAATGTCTGCCTCTTCATGGTCGTATCTCTGAGGAGGAAAGGATGAAAAAGGCTGTAGGAAAAAATGTACTCTTAAAATAGGCTTGATGGACATGAGGCAATAATGGAGATGATACTTTCAACCAAAGATTAAAAAAAATACATTTCAAGTAAAACACAATGATATCCAGTTGCAATATACCTTAAAAAAATTAAGTTTAAGGCATTTTTAAAATTACTGACTTTAAACAAAAAACGTGGGTAAAAATATATAATTAAAGAAAATGCACCAATTACGTGGGGTTACAACAAAATCTTTGAAAAGAATCTTTACATCAAATTGAAGAAAACAAAATTGTCTTTTTAAAAAAAGTCACATTCCAAATCCTCTAGAAAAACATCTAGAAAATGTCTTAGGAAATTTTACAAAACAGCTAAATGGATGTAAAATATAATTCTAGCTATGAAAAATTTACTCAAAATGTTCAACAAAACTCAACAAAATTTTTTTTGAACAAATAAAATAAAATTGGGGTTTTAAAGCTATTTGAGGTGAGAGCTGGGTTTCTTTTCAATTCTGGTTCTGTCTGTCTGTCTCTTTAAAAAATCTTGTTAGGCTACATGGTAAAGATCGTCTGTGTAGAGACACAGAGTATAAAACCAAGCATTAGGCTGAGATGATACATATTGAACTATCTCTTGTGTGCTGCTGTCAACTGTGACTTTTAACATGGATCACTGCGGCGTTCTCGCCACCATTCCCTCTGCTTGATCTCTGCTCTGTGGTTGGCTGGTCTTATCTCTTTTTGGGTGACAAGTCTGTCAGGTTATTCCCAAATGCCATGTTTCCTGTCCGCAGACTAGAGCCTACTTTCATTGTATCTAGCATACTTAAGTCTTTGAGGCTCCATTAATTCAATTCAGTTCTGTTTATTTAATTGCCGCCAATTCACAAGACCTGTCCTCTTCAGGGCACTTTACAAGAAATATAATTTCAATTCAATCGTAAAGACATTCCTGCTGATTCCATTCATGGGACAGGGTTTCAAGTTTTTAATCTATTAAAAAACTATCAGATTTGATTGCCTTTCAGCATTCACTCCACTTGGACGATAATTTGCATTGTGTTGTTGACTTTAGAGCAATTTTTCATCTTGAGCATGCATGTGGTAACAGTGGAGAAGAAAAACTCCCCTATTCCAAGTGGGAAACCTCCAGCAGAATCTTTCTATGTACAAGCGGCCTTCTGCCACAACGGACTGGGGCTTTGAGAAGACTTAGATGTGCTTTCTATGTTCAACAAAAAAACAAATTCAATATCCAGAGATGGAGAATGTTTAATTGCTGACAGAACAAACTCAGCTAATGACCCGCTCCAGGATGGTGTCACAACTAACAGAACGGCCAACCAGGTGTAGTTACTATGAAGAGAAAACCATTAAAATAACAGCAGCTGTTGCAAATTCGAAAGTAGAAGAAGTAACTATCCAAGTTTGTTCCTCAGCAGCCTAACCCTAAAGCAACATAACAAGAGAGATATTTCAGGATAACTGAACCCTTCAGGACGAGGCATAACAGAGCCTGGAAGCTTATTCCACAGAGCCTGATAACTAGAAGATCTGCCTCCCATTCTACTTTTAGAGATTCTAGGGACCAGCAGTAAACCTGCAGTCTGAGTGTAAAGTGCTCTGTTAGGGAAGTAAGGATTAATCAGATCTCTGCTGTGTGATGGAGCTTGATTAGTGAGGGCTTTATATGTCAAAAAGGAAAATTGTAACATCTATTCTGGATTTGACAGGGAGTCTATCATCAACATTAACAGTCCCATTTTAGGGTGGCTGGAGACATAAATGTCATTAAATATAACTAGGTCTACGTCATCAGTATCGCCAACACAGGAATGATTTCAAACAGCTGAGCCACCAGCGCAGTGATCAGATGATCCGTACAAAGAAATAGCTTCATGAGCTGGAACGGTGTAGAGAGGGAAGGCAAGAATATTTATGCAATAATGACCATCTGCCCTATTTACTAGAGCAGATGTATGAACTAACTTATTAGCGTCTCTCTTGGAGAGAATATGTCTACATTCTGGAGGATTTGTTTAACTTATCTATGGGATTTAAATAACCTTTACTGTGATTTAAATGCCTCGATTAACTTGTTCATTCTTGACTTTTACTGAACCTGAAGGACCTAAGGGCAGATGTTGAACTTCTTTCGACTGTTATTAGTAGACCTGATCCCATTAGATCCGCCCCTCACATTCACAGGAAGTTCACAACGGCAAAATTTCTACTTCCAAATAGTCTGCAGGGCAACCTTGCGTATTTGTACGCCGGCTCAGTTCCTCTGATGAATTGCTTCGGTCACCGGTTTGTGTCTGCGTGCGCTGCTGAGTAATAAGAGGCCGACAGTGTCGTTCAACTCCCACTCAGCCACCCCTGAGCTCCGGTGCCCTGTGTTCACTGAGTGGGATTTCTTTGCTGAACAGGTTTTCAGGCTCATTCATCCTTTGAGAGCAGCAACACAGCTTCTGTGAAGTGGGATTGTTAGGAGAGGTTTACGCTAGTGTGCACTGTTTTCGAACGCATCTCGATGAGACACACTAAGAAGCAACCCACACATGTGCTCTTATTTTAATACATTCTTCTGTGTGAAACTATAAACGAATGCATCATCTTTAGCACTAAACTGTATGGGTTTTTCAGTGCTGATTTGTTCTCCTGGGAGTAAGACCGTCCAGTCGGTGAGCACAGAGATCGATCTGTATGATGCAGAAATCTGATGCAGTTCTTCAAAACTCTGCAGTCATTGCAGTGAAGATATTTTCTTTTTCTTTTAGGCATTAATAGATTGTACACACTGTTGGTATGTAATACCTTTGTTAACGCTAATAAAGCAGCCGGTGCAACATGTTGGCCAATCAACTCTCTAAAATAAGCAAAACTAAAGAGGCGTTTCAACTGATGGTCACATTTCAGGACAAACGGAAACACTTTTAAGTTTCACAGGCTGACAAAAAAAAAAAAAAAACTAAGCACATTTTTGTATTTTAAGATAGATTCTGTTTTTAATTTATGTAAATAATTTTGTGGGTGAGTTTATACATGTTTTACCCACATGTGAAAGGACATTTATTGCTCTACAGAGACGATACTTGGAGACATTATCCTGACTGCTAGATCGACTTCATTAAGTCGCCTTGTTTCCTATAGAATCAAACATAGATGGGCGATATGGATAATAAACCTTATCAAGATATCTTAAGGTACTATTGGTATAATGATAAAGTAATAATGAAACAAAAACAGGGTTCTTTTGGACACCTGTTACACAAAGAAGGGTTTTTCTATAACTGAACTGCACACAGTAGCTAAATTTTAACCATATTTTCTTTTATTATCACTGTAATGGAACAAACAGTGTGGAAAAAAAGCTGCAATTTTGGAGGGAATTGTCAAACATCTATAATCTTAATTTATAGTTGTGACAATAAATCACAATCCTTATTATGATTAGAAAGTTACAATGATAAAAAGATGGCGTTTTGTCTTTTGGACTATGTATTAAAAACAGCCTGAATGAGTGCTAAGGCTCTTGCTCGCTGTTGACAAAATCAGAGACAGCTTGATAGGAATTGAAACAAAAAGTTAATCATTGACTTTGGTTATTTAACATTTAAAATAACCTTTATTGGAATGCCGACCTCTCTCCTTGGGCTTGATCACCACTATGATATATATATATATATCCTAGTATATTTTCGTCAACAAATTTAACTCTGTCTAAAATGAGGATCAAACATTATAATTAAAATTTTTTTCAGTTGGTTAAACTAAACCAAAGTCTAGCAAGGAGGTGAAAGAACTAAAAATCTTTTTTTTCATGTAACTATTTATAGCTCTGCTGGAACAGGTATGTTTTCCAGCAGATAAATGGGATCTGGGACTCTAATTCTCTTTTAATGTTTGCTATACTGCTAGCAGGGCCTGATGGGAGGCGAGTGATGAACTGAGCCGCCTCAGCCAACCTTCATGACGCAGCACAAGCAACTTTCTTTTCCATGTTTACCTCCTAGGCTGACTCAGTAATGCAGTGCAGCACAGCTGCTTGGCCGTAAGGATTCTCACAGAAAGCTAGTTCCTGCTGCTTGCTTTAATTTTGGTCTGTTTTTTTCTCCTCCTGCGCTTAACAGTCGCAATCATTTATTTGGTAGCTGAATTATTCAGTGATTAATCCCCCACGGGTCACACAGAGCTGCAGCTGGTTCTTCAACCTTCTACTTAAGAAAAAAAAAGGCTTCTATCAAATTTTATGTAATTAACTTTAATTACACAATCAGCAACTTTTTATTATAATCTGACACCTAAGTTACTTTGCTTTTTTCTTTTATTCCTTTTTCTTTTCCCCCTTATTTTCTTCTATTTTTTCCTTTTTTTCTTTCTTTTTTTCTTTTATTCCTTCTTTTTTCTTTGTCGCACTTTTTTCTTCTTTTCCCTTTTTTCCTCTTTTTTTTCCTTCTTTTTTTTCTTTTTTACGCAAGTTAACCCTAAACGATCTGCAGCAGATTGAGGCGTTGTCTTCCTCAGCTCGGGGAAACAAACGAAAAAAAACAAACAAACAAAAAATGCATCAGGCGTCGTCTTATCAGGGAAGGTTTGCAGATTTCCATCAGAGGTTGAAACGGCATCAAAGGAAATGGAAAGCCGCACGTCCCTCTGGGGTGCTCAGCGAGGGCAGGGTCGTGTAAAACTTAAAATAGAGCAGCAATTATTTCAGTCCTGCTGAAGCCAGATTTTTTTTTTCTTTTATTTTTTTTGGCATTGCTCTACAACAACAAACACAAAGCATACGCTGATTTGCCAAACACTTTGCAAAATTCTGCAACAGTCTCACCACAAAGGACAGTGTTTTTTTTCTTCTTTGATTGAGCTCTTATGAGTTGCACTAACACAAAGCAAAAAGACAGCGGTTATATGTTTAGTGTGACTTTGTATTCAGCTCGTTTGAGTCTGTATTTTTTTTACCACTTTTTGAAGCTACTAGTCTTTATGCGTATGTCTGTACTTGCTTTGAAACTGAAAGTTGTTGTCGATTCTACCTTTAAAGAAATAGCACAAGTCAGATTAATGAGGAAATGATGGCGTAGAATTTAAGTTATTCAAATTTAAATAGTAAGTTAAAAATGACTTTGGGTCCGTTTTAAAACTAGTTATTTTATGGTTTAGGAAAAAGAAAAATATTAAACATTTATGAAAAATAAATTTCCTGAATAAAGGATACAATACTTGTGAAAAACAAGTAAAGCAATAAATAGAAATCTGGTTCGTAACGTAATGACTAAGAAGGATTGTCTTTGTACCTTTTTTTTTTTTTTACATTTTATGCAGTTACTTTATGTGAACATAAAGAAAAACTGATAAAACTATAATTTTGTACATTGATATTTAAGAAAAAAACTAATTTTAAAGCATTTTTTGTTTTCTATTTGTAGATGATAGATTTCAACATAACAGTTCATTTTTTTATCATACCTATCATAACTTCTGTGCAGCTCTGCACGGATTTTCAAAGGAAGGGATTGGACTACATTTTACTTTATCTACTGTATCATTTGTAACTTTCTTCATGTCATGCTTTCCCATCTTTTAAAAGCGTTGCACCCTTTGTTTTAAAGCAGATGTTTCCATAAAGCTTCCCACAGTTTATACCCAAAAACAAACTGGATGGGTGAGGATTTCTTGTCAGTACCGAGTTAAGGAGTCGTTGTTGCTGGTCCAGTTATCAGCTGACTGTGAGAGCACAACACGGTGTTTCACGCCACTATCTCTGATTCCCGTTCTCAAGTTCTTTCCCACTGCAGCCACCATCAGCCAGCAGCCAACCCGTAAACCGCTTCCTCCTGATATACAGAATGGAGGGAAGTCCAAAATTAAAGCATTGTTGTCCCTCCAAACGTCGGTCGCAGACCAATCGAGTGACAACCTCATTTCATTCTTCCATCATGCCTGACCTTGCCGCTGGCCTCTTGTCCACGTCCACCCCCCCACTGCCTACAGACTCCGTATTCAGTGCAGCAGAGAAGAAATTGGCTTTGATTGGATTTTTATCATTTAGTTTGGGTTGCATGAGGATTTGTAAATATTTCTTTTTTTTTTGCCTCTCACCTCTCTCTGATCCCTGAAATGTCCCTTTGAATGAGTGTGAATTTAAAGTGATGTACCATTAAAGTTGCTATGGTGACGCCTGCCGCTGTGAGCTCAACAGTTGCTATGCAAGGTTTTTTTTCTCCTCTCCATTTGAAAAATGGGCATTTAGAAAATATCAGAACATTTTATTTTTGGTAGACAAACGTGTTACAGTCATTACATTATGTCACAGCATACTTTAATTTTCTCCACAGCAAAACATAGTTGTGTTTTTTTTTCTTTCAAATTGCCATAAAAGGTTTTAGCCATAAGTAGCTGCTAAATGGCTTTTTTTGTTTATTTTTTAGCATTTTCACCAAAATTAGGTTTAGAAAAGATTAAAATCCATTGTTTCTGTTGCACTCATCAACCATTATAACACTATTGAATATCAGCCTTTTGTTTTAAAGGCTTAATACATTGCAAAACAATGATTTGGCATCATCCTCATATCAAACATGAATTAAGTGTTTGTTTTTTTTAGGGCTGAAACTTAAAATTTGCTTAATCTCTTGAAATTTGTGCAAATAACTGCACTTAATTAAATGATTGATTTAAAAGTGTATGCCGCATTTTATAGTTCAATGTTTTTTTTAACACATATCAAATGCTGGTTTTTTTTGTTTTGTTTTTTCAAACCTGTAAGACAAATAAAGTAGTTTTCACTGCAGTGTTGCTTTTGTATTTGTAGTAACTATCGACCCAAACATTAATATAATCAAATTAACTACAAAAGTAAAGGTTGTTTGCTGCTGATAGGCAATAATGCTTTTTCTAATTTGTTTTAAAAAAAAGGTTACTCAGTCTAAACCATTCATTAGTTTTCTTTTAGTTTTTTTTGCTTTCCACTCCACCATGACATTTTTTAGTCTCTCTTGCTTCTATTTAGTATTTATTCTTTTACCACAAGGTGAATCAATCCCACTCTGCTCTAGCTGCCCCTGTCTGTGCTAACGTCAACTGTGTATTTTGAAATTAAGGGACAGTTTAGATTCAATCCACTCTAATTATTAAACAACTTTGCTTACCAAATACGATGTGTGGAGTAAACTTTAGTTTTTTAATCGATACCTGCTATTCATGCTGTATGCTTCACAGATGACTGTGAAAACTGAAATAGATGCTCAGGTTAATCTCAAATGTATCCCCTCTCTTCCTCATTATGTAGTAGTAAGTACAGAAATACCAAACAAAAAAACATATTACATATGTTCTCTCTTTATATTCACTCCATTGTCATAAACACTGAAAACACTTTCGCGTCTGCGTCTCTCGAGTGAATCTCTTCTCCCCTACATCCTCTGCTGATCATGATGGAGCACTGAATAAAAAATTAAAAACAATCACAGAAAGCAGGTAGGAGGTAGGAGGTAGCAGCTGAGACATTATGTACGCAGAGACAGAGCAGTGTAGAGCTACTGCTGGTCCTTTTTAACACATGCTGCAAACACAGATTGTCATGTATCACTGGCCTATTTTAAACAGTAGTTTTTCCCAGTGGGTATACAGGGAATACCATAGTATCATGTAGACTTCATCTTTGAGTAGGTGGGTGCCTTGCACCAAAAACATGTGTATCTGTGATTCTGCCTGTGGTTTCTCATCCGAAAACATGGGTAATTGGAGTCTAATGTACGTAGGTAGAAGTGTCAGCATGGGTCTTGGACCGGTGTCTTCCCAACCAATGGCTGCTGATGATAACTATCATGCCCTCCGCTCCCCAAATACATGGCAAGATGGGAATACAATTAGTGATTGTACTATATTAGAGGTACTAGTAAGATTTCTATGAAAAAAAAAAACATAAAAAATCTCTTAGTGTTTCAAATTAATATTTCACTAACTATACACCTGGTCTGGCGTAATCTGAGCAAGCTTCTTCTAGGACATTAGCTGAGATGCTGCCATCGATTTTTCTATAACTGCTGCAATAAACTTTTTCATAATCTGTCTCTTCAACCCCAGTCGGTCTTGGCAGATGGCTGCTTGTACTGAGCCAGGTTCTGCAGGATTTTTCTGCTTGTTAAATGGAAGTTTTTCCTCTCCACTGTCGCTACATGCATGTTCAGTATGAGGGATTGCTGTAAAGTCAACGACAACGCAAGCTATTGTTTTGGTGTCTAGATCCAGGAGGAGTGAATGCTGCAAGTTAATGACTCAATGGGAGACGATGGGACTCTTTAGATTGGAAACCTTTTTAAACTGATTTGTTTATGATGTATTTATGATAGGAATTAAATGATTTTTATGTAAAGTGCCTTGAGACATTGTGTGTTGTAAATTGGCACTATATAAACGAACTGATTCTTAATCAACACTATCAAACTTCCTCAATGCAGAGAATTGCTTGATTTTTAACGCACAAATTCGAGTCACAAGATACTTGTTAATTAACGAGCTACGGAGTAAAGATACGAATGTAAGAAGAAGCTGTATATGTGTATGTATGTATGTATATGTATGTATGTGTATATATGTAATTGCCAAGGTCATTGCCTTACTTTTGAGTAAACGTCTCACTGGAGTTTTCAGCTGGTAAGGAACTATTCTAACTTCCTGTGGCACTTAGCTGTGCTGCAAGGCTAAGACTAGCTTGTATGCAAGCAGGAACTATAATCTCTGATTTTATTTTAGCCGTTTTTATTCAGGACAATTAACGATTCACACTTTCACACCCAAAGACAATTTAGAGAATCTATTCCCCCCTAACAGTCGTGTTGTACCACTGCAGGAGGAAACTAAAGTACCTGTAGTAAATCCAAGAATTTTCATGGAGACCGTTCAAATTCCATGTAAGACCCCATGCCAGGATTGGAAACAAGGAACTTCTTACTGCAAGGTAGCAGTGCTGCATAAAGATCAGATTAACTTTTTAATGCTAATGTTGCTTGTAGGTAAAAATAAGTCGATATTCTTATTCTCTATGAACTCCTCCGTTATTTTACTCTAGTTATCTGTAAATCTGACGAGCCAAGGCAACTCACCAAAATAAATAAATAAATAAAATCAGGAGGGGGAGCTTTTGCTTTTTTATAGTCTTTGATTGGTTTAGACCCTGATATGAGGCTAATGTGTCAAATGTGTTTGATGTTCCTGTAAAGTGCCTTAAGACGACATCTGTTGTAGATTGGCGCTACATAAATAAAACGATTCTTGAAATAAACGTTCAGTTTCTGAAACGTTATATTGTCCTTGAATGGCATACCACTGCAACTTTGGATTGTTTTTGTTGTGGTATTAAGAACTTGATTCACATTGGCAAAGCTTGTTGGACCCTGTAAATATTTGTTTTGCTTTATAACATTTGAAATTATTTAGAGAGACTTCCATTCAAAACAAAAAAAAACAGAAATATGGCTCTGTGGTATTGTGGTTAGTACTGACCTCTCTTGCTTCTCTCTTTAAGGGTCAGTCATTCTTTTACAGTAACTGGGGTTTTGCTGTGGATGTTTTCCCTCATGCTTCTGGCTTCTGTGACATCCAGTTGGGGCGATGTTTTTGTCGCGCTTCTTTGTTTTGTGTTACTTGTGGCAACTAAACAATGTTTTGTGCAGTCTTAAAACATGCAGTCCTTGCCCTCACATTTATTGCTCCACATACTGTATTTGCAGCCATTATAAGGTTGCGGCTCTGTAAACAGTGTGGCTCAGACGTGCTGTGTTGTGGCCTTGCTTTTATGAAACGAAAAAGGCTTATGAAAAGATCGGCCGTCTGGCCTTTGTCATCCGTCCTCACCCGTCTGCCACAGAAAGACGCATGAACTGCAACCCGAGTCGTTTATCTAGGGGAAATCTAATTAATTTATACATTCACAAACAACAGGATGTTGCACACAAATAGAGACGCTTTATGTACAATTGGTAAATCTCTCACTTAATCATGAACACTGAAAATAACTGTGCCCTGCAATGCTTTAAATGTTTCACCAAAACTGGACAACTATACATAATTATTTACTAGTTTTAAGAAGTTAAATTTTATATAATAAAATAAATCATTCAGTTTCTTTTTTCTTTTTTTTAACCTTTTAATGTTTTGTTGGAATATGATCAGTAAAATGCCTCAGGACTTATGGATATTGTGAATTTTGAAAAGGATTACTATTAGTGCTCATTACCTTTTTCATATCCATACTTGAGCTATTTGCTATGCAACACCTGGGACAAAACAAATTCCTTGTTTGTCCAAAAACATACCCGGTAATAGCAAGTTTTTTATGCAGTTGATTTCCCCTGGATAATGAAAACTGTAAGCATTGCATAGTTGATGCCTCTCTTGTATGAAAGGTTAAAAGGAGGCGTGTGAGTGGCTTTAAATGTGGAGCAAAAGGCCACTTGGGAATTATCCTGATGGTAGAGCACTCGTTTACGTGCTTTAAAGTATTGGTTTAATTTAAAAAGACAGTCTTTGTTTGTCTACGTCGTAAAAATCTGGCCATTCTAGATATCAATACTAAATAATCATGCCAATGTAATATTTAAATCATTAGCACAAGGTTTCATCTTTCTTCTTCTTTTCTATAGAGAACCATGAGCACTGTGGAGGAGGAGCCGGACCACATGATACCATGACGACAAGTCTGCAGGTCCTGCGCTGTCAGCTGCTGAGTGAGTAGATGATGGGATTCAGGACTTCTGATACTAATCATAATGGGGGACATTTCATATGAATAATTATAGGCTGTACTTTTATCTGCTTTTTAAGTATCAGAAAACCATTTTTTACACTATTAATTTAAAGTTTAAAGTTACAATAGACTATTAGTCTTAATTTAATAGTGATATTTGAAATCTAACATTTTCCGATACGACACCGGTATTGCAGCCGTGAGTATTGCCCGATACCAATATTGACCCATATATTGGCATACATCATACCGACTTGCCTATTACTTTTGTTATGTAAAATGTTAGATAAGTGCTTGATAAAGAGATATTACTGAAATGCAGAAGAGTTTTTTACGACAATAGGAAATTAGCAAATGTTTGTGTAGTGATCACACAGCTGTGCATGCTGGATACAAGCTGCTGGAAAGAACTGCTTGTGTTTGAGTGCCTATATTGGAGATTTTAGAAGCTGGCCGAAATAATCGAATTTACATATTTTTACAATATCCGACGTTGATATGACCTCAAGATACCCCAAATAGTTTTGCAGTCTGTTAGTTAGAAAATGTTTGATTAAGTGAAATTACTCAGAGAACAATACAGAACTACAACACTAATCAGAAAAACTGAACCAATTTATCATTAATAAACGAGTTGCAATAAATAATTACCTTTCTTCAAAGAAAGAAGGTTCTATAATGAAATAAATGACAGGTTTTGCATTGGTGCTGCGGAACAAACGCTTAAATAGACAACTTGTGTCAGATTTCTGATATCAGAAATTAAGGCAGATTTAATCCAATCTTCAGTTTTTCACTGATATCGGACTGATAACTGATATCAACATAGGATCGCTATAGCTCTACATGTGAGGAATAAGAAGCACCTGACAAGGGGGGCTGAATAACAGGCTAAGTCAAAGTCAAACAAGGAACAAATGAAATCAGTAACAAAAAGAGAAAACTGCTTTAAAGGGACAAGTCTGAAAAACAAATGGTGAGAACAAAACCAACTGAGACAATTTAGAAAACCCAAATGGGTTGAAAAAACAGAAGAAATATCAAAGACAAAAGGTAAAAAATGAAACTGAGAATCTAAAACTACAGAGGATAATAACAAGTTAACTTAAAGTAACTTGAAAAAAGTATTTTTTTACACACCAGAAAAATTGTTTACAACATAAATGATCATTTATGCTGGTTTTTATTAAAGCCTGGTTGCTTCAGAAAAATATGAAAGAAAATATTATTTTCTAGACAGTTTTTTTGTGATTATGTCAAAAAAAATGGGGGGGGGGGGGCTGAAACAAGTTTTTGTTACTTTTGACAAATATGACTAATATCAGACTCTAAATGCAGTGAAGCAGCATTGGTGCTGTTTTTTAAGAGCTTTTTTATATAAAGTTGAGGCACAACAGCATTTATTCTATGAAATTCCATTCAAAAAGATGATCAGAAATGATCATCCACACATAGTGTATTAGGTTATTTCTGTTAATTATAATGATTGCAGCTTATATGTAATAAAAACTGACAATTGGAACAATTAAAATATTTCAGCATACACAAAACACAAAAAAAAAACATTACTTACATTACAGAAATGGTATGTTTTTGCCTTAAATATCATGGGGACGACTTCTTGTTGGATGTTTAGAGACCTCTATTTAAGAATTTTATTGGAGGGTTAAGTGGAAGGAAAACTAAGTAGCACTTAAATTATATCACAATTTGTAATAAATCTTTTTTGAATTTGATCACGGAATTTTTTTTATTTACAAATATTTTATATCCCACCCAAATTCCACTGGGAAGACTTAAATCTTTAACATATATTTACACACTTTTGTTCTGGGAATCATAAAAAAGCCCTGTTTTTTTTTTGTTTTTTTTTTGACAAAACATTTGCTGCTTTGTCAGGTCTGTGCTGTTTGAGATTTACAAGCAGGGGGAAGAGACGCACTGAGCTGTGGCTCGATCGTCACATGAATATAGAGCATAGAGGTCAAACTGAGAGCTACCGGCGCTGAAGGACTGGTCGCTGAAATGGCTGATATCTGGTATTTACCCCCCGAACAGCGCCTTGGGGCAGGGGAGCCACAGGCAGTCTCTGACAAAACTGCCTTCATCCCTCAGAGGAGATAAACCTTAAGCTGCTGCAGAGCTGGGAGGAAAGTCGTGTCAGAAAAGGAGAACCTGTAGATTAGTTCTGTTTGAGGTTAAAATCACGGCCATATTTGTTGAAAAAAAAAGGTTTTATTCCAATCAAGTTGGTTGTTCCTTTAGATTTTTATCCCAATATTCTTTTCTGTCTTATTTTTTTTCATTGGAAGTCCACCTGAGCCCCATGTTTCCTCAGGCACACTTTCATTAGGTTTCTGCGTTTAGGTTAGATGGAGCTGAAAGGCCCACCTGAGCCCTGCGTCTCTAAGCAGCACAGACAGATTCCTCTGTGTGGAAGAAAGGCAGGAGATGCCTCAGATATGGCAACTGAAGGATCCTTGTAATATGTCAGTCAAGTCCATTTCCCTCCTGGTTCATGCTACTCTGACCTTTGTTTTTGTAACCGTTCAATCAAAGATAAACAAAACAGCTGATTTGTGTTTCTCTGCGGAATTTGATTATTTGGTTGTTCTTCTATTCTGTGTAGTTTTAAGTGCAGCTCATATGCGACATATGAAGTAATTATTATAAAATCATCACAACCCAAGATAATTATTTTTAAATAATCTCACTTTGTCTGAAAAACAGAATCAAAAGCACCCAAATTTGTTTTTAATTAATTTCTTAATCTTAGCTAAATACAAATAGGCCTGAATCTTGTTCTTATTTTTGGGGATATACAATTTATTTATTTTTCTTGCAAAGTGGATGCCTTTTTATGGGTAAACAAGTGTGTATAAACAAAAGGGGATCTATTTCTTACAAATAAATATGAATATTTTTAGTGGCCATAATCCTCTTCGATAGATATTATTTTGTTTGTTTTTTCTTTTTTTTCTAAAATATTCAATATTAAAAACATAATTTCTAACTTGTTTTATGAGGATTTTTATGCCTCCTAATTCAATGGGAGTTTAAGCTACGTAAGCATTAGATTGTATTTTTACAGAAGTACTGGAAAACGTATAAAAGCAGCTGAACAAAATGTTTGAAAGAACTGCGGCAGACCTTTTTAAAGTTCCCTGGTTATAAAAATAAAATGAATAAAGTCCAGATGTTTGCACTTAAAATAACAGATTTATTATTCAGGTATTGACTCTTAAAAGTTTCTATTACCTTTTCAACGTGTGTAAATCTTTTGAGGGTACAGAACCATAACTGTGACCGACTCCAGACTCCAGTGTTTTGCCCAGAGTCCATAGAACTTCCTGTTTAATGTCTCTGCTTCCTGTCACCTCCCGTTGACGCTATGACAGAAGCTAAATCGCTCCCCCAGTAAACGGCGGGGGGACACTTTTCTTGCTCTTCTTTCTGCATTCTCTCACCACCTGATTCTCAGATAAACAAGTTCAAAGCTGCCGTAACCCTGACGGACAATTTCTTAGCCCTTTCAGACAGGAAGCCATTACACTGCACCGAGAGCAGTGCTCCTTATCTCTGAGCTCCCATCTGTGGAGTCCACCCCTCTTCCCCCGACTCTTCGACATCCTCGCCCATCTAGTCCAAGCCTCCTTGGGCGCGTCACCGCCATCCACAGGATGCGTCGTATTTATCTGTGTCCACCCGTGGGACTGAGATCTACCCAGAATGGTAGACCTCCACACCCAGCAACAAACCAGAGGAATTTGTGTATTTGTGTCTTTGCTAGGATGACGCTGTGTAAGATTTTCCGTCAGGATGAACACCAGAAACTTCTTCTTCAATGTCCTTGACGTTCACTGAAACTCGCGTCAAGGAACAGAGATGATTATCTAATATGCAATCAAGCTTTTAAAAGGAAAACCCCTTCAAAAGAAATTATTTAATCGATTAAACTGCGACCTTTTTATAGTTTAATAGCAATAAGGACATAATGCAGAAGTGAATCACAGAAAGAAAGAAGTGAATAATATTAATATCTGTAAAATGTTTTGTTTTTTGCCGGAATATAAAACAGTTAATATGGTCTGGATGTCCTGTTAAATCTGTTGCTTCTCCATCCAGTATAGTAGATCCAGAGAATTCACGATTGCTGTCCAGGTGCAATAATTCAATCTGAACAGCAGCTCTCCAGTCGCCAGCCTGGTGAAAGGTTTTGTCTGCCTGAAGCTGATAGATCTGATCTGTCACCATGACTACTTCCCCAAAGGTTTGAATTAAAGTATCCCACTGTTTTCTGCAAAGCCTCGCATTTACGGGCCACTTTGATTTGAGTCTGTCAGCTTTTATTGATAAAAAGCGTGTTATGAATTCATGTGACGTTAAGGAATTTCTTCTGGTGTGATGTTATATCGGCTCATTGTTATTCAAGTCTGTGCTATAGATGTTCTTCCTCTTTTTGCCCCTGAGGGCTTGGTGGGAATGCCACAGAGTTTTTTTTCCTTTTACTGTGAAATAGATATGAAGAGCAGGACTTAAATTAAATGTGTTTATTGTTTTTTGTGTGTATAACGTGTGTTTTGAAAATTAGGGCAAGTTCTTAATGACTTGATTGGGTAATCATAATTTGTTTCGATTTTTTTAGCATATTTACTTACATGGGATGTAAATAAATAGAAAAACAAGACAGGCAGAAGATCTTAACACTGAAAAAAATTTTGAGAATTTTTTACCAGCATCAGTTTGTACGTCTGGTTGATTAGAGTATGTATTTTCGAGTCTGACATCTTTGTTAATGATGAGCTCTCTCTCACTGTATGTTATTGGTAAGAGTCTCATTCCCTTAGTGTTTTTTTTCCCTTTAGATCAGAAGTTACAAAAATAAGATTTGGTCCTCTGAAAAAGATGAGAGTAATCTGAGGCTGAAGTTGTAACTCTGACTTTTTATTGATTTTCATCATCTTTCTTTGAGAGAATAGAAGCACTAATAGGTAGAAGTATTTCCACCTTTATTCGATTGTTGTGTTTCCACTGGGACGGGCGTCTGCAACCTTAATCTATCTTAGGTGGCACAAATGCCACCTGACCTTTCGTAAAATGACAACTTTCAGTTTTAGACCAGCGGCCATTTCATTTCTACAGCAAAGAAAAACAAAATTTCCCCGAAAACAATATGGATACATTATTTTCTTTTCTTATTTTCTCTACTTTTGTGTGTTAAAGTTATTAACTCCGCTTTTATCCTTATAGCTGTGTGCAAAGTGTTTACTAATTTATAGCCGCTTAAACAGTGGAGATATTGGAGGAACTGTAAACTATTAGGTAGATATTTGAATAAGGCTTTTGCCCCAAACCTTTTATTTTACCAAACTGGTTTTTGCAGAGGAACAGTGACACCACTCCTGCTTTGCAGTTAAAAGGTCCTTGGTTGAAATCCTCCGTCAGTCAAATAATATGATTCTTAGGTTAATTGGTCTCTTTAAATTATTCTTAGGCGTGAGTGTATATATTCACTGTTAAAGTAGCGAACTGGTGCTGAATAGATTTGAATTAGTTTTAAAAGCTGATGCATGTTGGACATTCAATTCTGGGCTACTTTTATTTCTGCATCCAAAACACACTGAACATTTAACATTGTCAAGAGTAAAGATAGAAAGTTTATCAGAATATTCATTTAAATGCAGCTCGCACCCTTAACGTGTGAGTGGTTCTTTATTTTGTTTCCTCCACTCACGGTGAAGGAAGTTATTTCCCGTCGTGCTGCCAAGCACAGATGACAGAGCAGCAGCAGTTCAGGATCACAGATACACCGTCACCGTTACGATGATGGATGGGTTTCCAGTGCCTATTTTTGGCTCTTTGGAGTGCATCCATTTGGAGTGAGATGCTGCCCGCCGTTCTCTGATGAGGACGTTTCAACGCTTGCTTCTGTTTAACCAGTGAAGTGTAAGGTGACCCTTGGAGAACAGGGTAAAAAAACAAGTCAGGTCAATGCCTTAGCAGTGGTAGCTTGCACACAACAGGTTAAGCACTTAAAGCACTTGAATTCAGTGAGTTTAGATCCAGCGACCGTCACTCTGGACCGTGACAATCAGTCTAATGTTGAATGATTGGTTGGACAAAGCCTTTCCTTGGATCATCGGTCAGGATCCTGCTTTACGTCAGGATTTATTGATCTCCTAGGTAGCATTAATGGAGGACTTCCGCGGCCTGCCATGCATTTAGAACGGCTTAATTCAGCAGTTCTGTCGTATAAATTGCTTAGCACTGCATTTATGTATGTAGTTGCATAATGGTGAACAAGTTAAACTAATTATTTAACAAAATGAGGCCAGGATCTCATTAATAATGGATTGGCGATATTTATTGGGACTTTACTGCATCCTGTTTTTAGATGATCAGCTGTGAGACACTGATAGCATAGAAACTGATAATCCAGGAAACGCATAAAGGTTTTGTAGGAAAGACAAAGACTTACCTTCAGTTTACAATCGGCTTGTTTATCCCTGTGCTTTTGTGGGCTTTGTGACGAAACTGAACAGATTTGTGAAATAAAATGTGCCTCCTACATTCTCCTCCTCTCAAATCCATCTTTTTTTTCTTTTTTTTTCGACAACTGAAGCTTTCTCCATTTCGCCCATGAAACACCCACACAGCTAACTCTGTTTCTCTGCGCTGCACCTCCGGCCTCCTCTTTACACTTTTTTCCAGCCATGTCTTTTTCAACTCATGTCTCATTTTCTTCTTTGTGCTTCGGCTCAATAGTGGATGTTCATAAAGCTCATATTGTTTCCTGGATACTTTCAATCATCTCTGTTGTTAATTTGTATCTCATGGAGGCCATGTCTGCTTTTCTGTTACCATTTATCTTATGTTTTGGGGGTTTTCTTAGCTAAACTGAAATGTAGTTGTGTGCACAAAAAGCTGCAACATATATAACTCAATACTTACTCATACTACAGGTATGAAGAATGTTTACATCCTTGTTGCCTATAGTCCCACCCATCCAACCGTTGTTGTCTGCTGCTTGCTAATCAATCTAATAGGCTCATTCAGAGTTCAATCAAATCAAATATATTTACGGTTATTGTTTTTTCCCCTTCTTTTTGTACTAATGAATCGTGTGACTTTTCACTAAGACTGAATCAAATACTTTTTTACCTTCTCTAAAGCTGCTTACCCTTGTATTTGTTGGGCAGACTATGACCTAACTTCAGTAATTCCAGTAGTTTCAATCCGTCACAATACTGTTTGGGTGATGTGTGTTTGTTGTCTGTGATTATCCAAATTAAAATTTTCTCGACTGGCTTTAATGATTTTAGTGTTATTGATGCACAGTTTAATCTGCTCATAAAAGCTAAAATCAGACAATCTCATTTAATATTTTCTTTTATTTGTTTCTGCTCAATTTTAGATAAATTTAAAATAAAATCTGTTTTTCTCATTTATTACCTAAGATATGATTGTTAATAAAATACGACTTAACTAAACTGCAAACCATCGGATAAATAACAATGTCCATTTTGGCAGCAGATAGGAATAAAACGGTTGGTTTGTGTGTAGTTTCTGATTAGCAAAATTCTGCAATGCAATATATATATATATTTATATTTAGAAATGTTTTGTCTATGACATCAAAGAATTTGAAAACAATTGTGTATATATAAATATTTTAGCAGGGCACTGCGCCGTTAGGAAGCATTAAACTACACTTCCTGTCTAAAAACATCCCACAATCGCCAGCACTAATAAACTCACACATTTGCTATGGCATCATTTTGAAGCGGTTTTTGAATTTCCCCATATGGAAATGTGTCAAAGCCCTAACTTTTATTAGTAAAAACAAATACAAGCAAATCCTATTTATCCTTTACTATGACATAAAATAATTTCAAGTTTAGTGTTTTATTGTGAGGAAATATAAAAAAGTTCAAGGGATTTGATTACATTTGAGTAACAACCTACTTTTGAGACTCTTTTACGAAACAGTCATAAACTACCTAATGAATCGTCAGCAAAAGCTTTAAAAAGTTCAAGCAACCAGCTTGGTATTTTACCTTGCTTAATGGAAATCTCTGTCCTGAACTTTTAATCTGCATTTGTGTGTGTTTATTGTGGAGAAGTAAGATTAATGATTTAAAAGCTGAGTGAGAATCATTTTGCATTTAGTTTCTGCTATCTGGTAAGAAACTTTGCAGATATTTAGGCATTTGTTGGTTGTATATACTTGTCACCTTCTGGTTTGAAGACATTTAAAACACTTTTCATTTTTCCCTCTTCTCTGTATCGCTTTTCAAAATGAGAAAACCCAGGTTTCCCTGGTTACCAATAGAGAACCGTGGTTGAATGATAGTCTGAGAAACTCTGGGTTTTCTACAATCAGTTTTTTTTTTGGGGGGGGGGGGGGGGGTTA
>JAVLVB010000491.1:3614381-3641097 GCA_032876305.1 Orestias chungarensis | reverse complement strand
AGATAGATAGATAGATAGATAGATAGATAGATAGATAGATAGATAGATAGATAGATAGATAGATAGATAGATAGATAGATAGATACAAATGGATTCACAAATTTTTTTGATTTCACTTCTAACGAAAAAAAATATCGACCCAAGTTCATCCTTTTTTTTGTATATTTTGACTAAACAACATATTAAAGTACTTCTTATCAAACCCTTATTTAACAACTTTATCTAACAACCTTGCCTGTAAACTTTTATGTCGGTTTAAAACTTTTCTAATAATTAAAAACAAACCACACAGATGTTTAGATTTTATTTAGAGATGATAGTAGTCATGTTACTGGAGATTTATCCGCGGGCCTTCAGCTTCGCATCTTCCATTAGTTCTGCTCTTCCTGCAAGGAAAACAACAAAATAGGATACTTGCTTGTTCAGCACATTTTAACAATTAGTTTTGTTTTTATTCTGTAAATTAAACCGTAGCTGCAGAAACGATTCCTTACTTTCTTCAACTTCTCCTCCTTCTCCTCTTTTCCTTCCTCTGGTGGGAAACCATCTTCATTGTATAGTGGGTGCCAAATGTTGGTTAAGTCCTTGATAAATGTAACAAATAACAGAACAATGTCGTTGATGCTACTAACGTCTCAACATAAAATATGATGCATTAATATATCTAAATGGTTAACTGTGGAGTTCTGGTGTTTTTGCTAACCGAGACCGTGTGCTTGATGGAGGGTGGGGGTTTGGTGTGGACCTGGGAAAGGAAGAAATGTCATTTAACTTGAAAATGATTTGCTAATTTAGTTTTATTTTCAACAATGTGTGTCTGACATGTTCAAAACTATATGTTTGCCAGAGTTTAAACATATTGGTTGCTATTTGACGCTAAAATCTTCAGACATTTTATCAGTAGCTTCACCAATAGAAATGGTTTTTGGACAAAATGTAACATGACTTTAAATTAGGAAACAGAAAGAGTTCAGAAGCAAATATTGCCCTTTAAGTTTGACCTTTTTGTTTTGTTTGACATAAATCCATCAATTCTAAGATAAGTAAATAAATACATACATTTATTTCAATTTTGATGACTATGCTATCAAAAATAATAGCAATAATTTTGAACATTTTCCATAAGCACAAGCCTTTGCTGTGCTTCTGGAAAATATCACCACATATTTTGTAATATCTTAGTTGTAGAGATTTATCTACAATAGATACAATCTAGTTTCAAATCTTGCAGACACGTGAATGTATATCCAAACGGTTAACCGTGGAGTTCATCAGATGTTTTTGCAAACCTGTTTCAGTTTGACGACAGGTGGAGATGTGGTGTGGACCTGAAAGAGCAAGAAAAGTAATTTAACTGAAAAATGAAACCTTTTGGTTAATATTTGATCCTAAAATCTTCAGGTTTTCAGAGTCTATGATTGCAGGATATTTTGTGCGTCTACGTACTGTTGTGTTGGTTGTGGAGTTTGACGTCTGCTGCAGCGATGCAGCTGTCGCTTTCACCTGAACATTTATTTAATAAAACATTCTCAATAAGAGATAATCAAAAGCAATACTTTCTAAAAATGTGGAAATCAAAAGAAAATATCAGACAACTTGATTTTTAATAACTAATCGTGTTTCCTGCAAGTCAGAATATGAAGTAAAACACAGAATAAAAGTTTCCTATGATTCTTATTTTGAATTTAAAGCTGCACATTTTCAATGACTCGATGCAATCTGTAGGATTTTCTGACATTAAAATATTTTAATGAGGGCAGTAGATATTTTAGTCAAATTTTTTAAAGATATTGTGCTTCCATCTTTTAAATTTTGATATCTTAGTTATATTATATAATAGATGAATGTTTTTTATGTTACCTGGTCATTATTGTCCTCTGTTACAAAGGGAAGGTTCGAGTGAAGAGGGTTCCAGTTACCCATGCCTGTGCTTGGCTAGTGTTGAACATCATAAGGTACAGATCTTAACTTTGAGTCTCTGTTTTTAAATATGATCAATAGTTCATCAAGAAAAACTTCATCCTGCTGTTTTCTTCTTTATTTCTACCTACCGCTCTTCTGCGTCTGGTTTTAGGTGAGGCTGAGCTTAGATTCTGGCCCTGAAATTGCAAGAAATGTTACATATTTAGAGGAATAGTTACCTTTTAAAATGGATTTGTGAATCAAGATAAAGGATGCACCAGCATGAAACTATGGGCTGATATTGATATCCGATATAATTGCTTTACCTGACATGTACTGATATTATACATGTGATAAATAAATTTACATTTTGACATGGTGATAAATCTCTGATTGCAAAAGGACTGAAACTAATGATGGTCTCCTTTAATTAACCACCATGGTTTAAATGAAGAAGTGACAGAGCTGCAGATTATTGACTTTAAATGTTTTGCTATCAAACAATTATTCTGTCAGTTTCTGAAATAATAGAATCCTGCCGCTCAAAGCTGCAGCATTTTAGAATAGCTCTGTTATTTTTGTTCTGCCTTTTTTCTTTTTAAAATCTTTAATTCCTCTGTTTCTGACGGAAACTTTACTTTTTACACAGATATTCTCTTTTTATTTTTAATCCAGTGCAGCTGAAAGTTTTTTTTCCTTACATTTTTTTCTACTTTTTTCAATAAAGGTAAATAAAAAAATATAAACAATGCCACTTTAAAGCATAGATGCCAAGTTTAGGTGCAGGGTCCATGTATGCAACTTAAGTTTGAGTGCATCAGAAATGGGAGAAAGTAGATTCACGAATAGAAATAATTATTATTGACGGAATGTAAAATGACTTTAACTCAAGAAACTCATAAAAACTGGAATTCAGTATCAAGTAGACACATTCAAGTCGGACAATTTTGTTTTATTTGTTATAAATCCAGATAAAAAAATTTAAAAAATGTGCATTTATTTAAATTTTTGAAGACCAAGCCATAAAAACAAAATTACTAGTGTGGAATATTTTCCAGAAGCAACTTTTTTGACATTAATGCACTTTTCCACAAAAGCTCTTTATGTGTTTATTTTATAAAATAAAATAAACAATCCTGTTGTTGAAAGTCATAAAATCCACTTTTATTCAGTTTGAAAAAAATGAAAATAATCCATTTAGGATTCGTTTTTTAACTAAATAGAACCCAAATTGTCTTTGTTGATGCTTTTTAGGATATTATGTGTGTCTACTTACAAATGTGGAGTTGGATGTAGAGTTGGATGTAGAGTTAGACGCATCCAGCGGTGCTGCAGCTGTTGCATCCAACTGAACATTTAATTAATGAAACACTTTTAATACAAGATAATCATTTATTTTGTTTTTTCCAAACAGCAATGCTTTCTAAAAATGTGGAAAACTAAAGAAAATCCCTCCTGCAGAATATGAAGTAAAACATACAATAAAAGTTTCATCTAATTGTAATTTTGAACCTAAAGTTGCACATTTTCAATGAATCAATTCAATCTGCCGGATTTTCTTACATCAAAACATTCTAATGAGGGCAGCAGATATTTTAGCTCATTATTTTTTATGATATACTTCCATCTTTTAAATTCAGATATCTAAGTTATATCTAGTAATAGATGAATGTTTTTCATGTTACCTGGTCATTATTGTCCTCTGTTACAAAGGGAAGGTTCGAGTGAAGAGGGTTCCAGTTACCCATGCCTGTGTTTGGCTAGTGTTGAACATCATAAGGTACAGATCTTAACTTTGAGTCTCCGTTTTTAAATATGATCAATGGTTCATCAAGAAAAACTTCATCCTGCTGTTTTCTTCTTTATTTCTACCTACCGCTCTTCTGCGTCTGGTTTTAGGTGAGGCTGAGCTGATATTCAGGCCCTGAAATTGCAAGAAATGTTACATATTTAGAGGAATAGTTACCTTTTAAAATGGATTTGTGAATCAAGATAAAGGATGCACCAGCATGAAACTATGGGCTGATATTGATATCCGATATAATTGCTTTACCTGACATGTACTGATATTATACATGTGATAAATAAATTTACATTTAGACATGGTGATAAATCTCTGATTGCAAAAGGACTGAAACTAATGATGGTCTCCTTTAATTAACCACCATGGTTTAAATGAAGAAGTGACAGAGCTGCAGATTATTGACTTTAAATGTTTTGCTATCAAACAATTATTCTGTCAGTTTCTGAAATAACAGAATCCTGCCGCTCAAAGCTGCAGCATTTTAGAATAGCTCTGTTATTTTTGTTCTGCCTTTTTTCTTTTTAAAATCTTTAATTCCTCTGTTTCTGACGGAAACTTTACTTTTTACACAGATATTCTCTTTTTATTTTTAATCCAGTGCAGCTGAAAGTTTTTTTTCCTTACATTTTTTTCTACTTTTTTCAATAAAGGTAAATAAAAAAATAAAAACAATGCCACTTTAAAGCATAGATGCCAAGTTTAGGTGCAGGGTCCATTTATGCAACTTAAGTTTGAGTGCATCAGAAATGGGAGAAAGTAGATTCACGAATAGAAATAATTATTATTGACGGAATGTAAAATGACTTTAACTCAAGAAACTCATAAAAACTGGAATTCAGTATCAAGTAGACACATTCAAGTCGGACAATTTTGTTTTATTTGTTATAAATCCAGATTAAAAAATTTAAAAAATGTGCATTTATTTAAATTTTTGAAGACCAAGCCATAAAAACAAAATTACTAGTGTGGAATATTTTCCAGAAGCAACTTTTTTGACATTAATGCACTTTTCCACAAAAGCTCTTTATGTGTTTATTTTATAAAATAAAATAAACAATCCTGTTGTTGAAAGTCATAAAATCCACTTTTATTCAGTTTGAAAAAAATGAAAATAATCCATTTAGGATTCGTTTTTTAACTAAATAGAACCCAAATTGTCT
Source organism: Orestias chungarensis (assembly GCA_032876305.1). Classification (NCBI taxonomy): domain Eukaryota; kingdom Metazoa; phylum Chordata; class Actinopteri; order Cyprinodontiformes; family Cyprinodontidae; genus Orestias; species Orestias chungarensis. The sequence goes on along the minus strand of JAVLVB010000491.1, from coordinate 3,636,231 downwards.
TTGTTGATGCTTTTTAGGATATTATGTGTGTCTACTTACAAATGTGGAGTTGGATGTAGAGTTGGATGTAGAGTTAGACGCATCCAGCGGTGCTGCAGCTGTTGCATCCAACTGAACATTTAATTAATGAAACACTTTTAATACAAGATAATCATTTATTTTGTTTTTTCTAAACAGCAATGCTTTCTAAAAATGTGGAAAACTAAAGAAAATCCCTCCTGCAGAATATGAAGTAAAACATACAATAAAAGTTTCATCTAATTGTAATTTTGAACCTAAAGTTGCACATTTTCAATGAATCAATTCAATCTGCCGGATTTTCTTACATCAAAACATTCTAATGAGGGCAGCAGATATTTTAGCTCATTATTTTTTATGATATACTTCCATATCTAAGTTATATCAAGTAATAGATGAATGTTTTTTATGTTACCTGGTCATTATTGTCCTCTGTTACAAAGGGAAGGTTCGAGTGAAGAGGGTTCCAGTTACCCATGCCTGTGTATGGCTAGTGTTGAACATCATAAGGTACAGATCTTAACTTTGAGTCTCCGTTTTTAAATATGATCAATAGTTCATCAAGAAAAACTTCATCCTGCTGTTTTCTTCTTTATTTCTACCTACCGCTCTTCTGCGTCTGGTTTTAGGTGAGGCTGAGCTGAGATTCTGGCCCTGAAATTGCAAGAAATGTTACATATTTAGAGGAATAGTTACCTTTTAAAATGGATTTGTGAATCAAGATAAAGGATGCACCAACATGAAACTATGGGGTGATATCTGTTTCTGATAACATTGCTGTATTTGATACAAATATTCTCTTCGTTTTTGGGATCCAACTTTATTTTTCAGATTTTTTTAAAACTTCCCGACATTTGTGATGATGTGTAACCATAGTAACCAGGTCGGTTCACAACGATCCGTCGATCGTGGATGGTGCCGGATGATGTTGGATGCTGTGGACCTTCTAAAGATTAGTGTACAATAAGGATAGTTTATCAAACTAATACAATTACAGGCAACCCTTAGCATCCTCTTTTCCAGTGAGCGTCATGGTGTCTTCAGTCAGAGGATTTTGCAGTAACACAGACTGCTACAGTCGGTCATCTCTGCCCATCACCATCAGCATCTACAACAAATCTCTGAAGAAACTTATAAAATATGAGCTACATCAATATTTAATTTCTATTTTTGGATTAATGAAGTGTCTTTGAATTTGACTTAAAATGGAGCGGTGGGGATAACTGGTCCAGGAGAAAAACCCAGACACCCTTCTCCTTAACGACAATTTTAATTATTTCACTGCCAGATGGAATATAAACTTTCTTATGGAGTTCTGGGTTAGATTCCTGAAGCAGCTCAAGATAATCTTGGATGAAATATTTCCTCCCGTCATCTCTAAGCCAAGCTGCTGAAACTCCCACTCCTGGTTCTATCCTGCCAGCTCTGTTAGTCCTAATTTGCTCTTTTTGTTTTTTGAATTGAGGTGTTGAGGCATGGTATAAAAAATGTTTCTTCTGGTTTTGCATGCCATGCAACTGCAAGGATTTTTGCTTTTAAGTTTTGTACTTTGAGACAAACAAGGTATTGTTCTTTCCAACAACTTCTGGGAGGGGCAAAAGCAAATACGATGGATTAACAAGACTTCCAAACAATTTATGGTGCCCTCCAGGACATGTTTTTGTTAAATATAATCTGTGCTGCCCCAAAATTTAGCAATGAGACTGTAGTACAGCCAGAGTCTTCAGTCAGAGGCTTGAGCAGATTTGTTGCAAGACTAACTAATACCAAAGATCCTTTCTGTCCATAACATTGCCATCAGCAATAGATCCTTGAAGATACCTCTAATAAACAAATGAACAATTTTAAAGTACTCAACTAAATTATTGCTTATTTGTTGTTAATTTTTAACACGTTGATTACCCTCATTTTTATTTCTATGTCGTACTTTGATGATGTTTATTAACTTCTTTTCCTTTAGGTCATTTTGTTCGTCTAGCTGTTCAGGGAACACAAGATTGTTTTCCAGGGGAATCCAGATCCCATCCCACTAAAAGATAAAAAAAGAAACACAACCACTTTATAATCAGGTAAGGCTGTTCATACATTCTTCCCATTTTCCACATATTTAAGTTATCCATCATGTTATACAGTTGAAATCCTCCTACACTTAAGTCGTTGCCTTCGTTTCTCTCGGCCTTCTGAAATAACAAAAACAGAGACACATATGCAGATATTTAAAAATATTTCTGTCAGTCATTGCTTATGAAAGTATTTAGGTGTACCTACGTTGATCCTGGGGGGATTTGTTTCTCCCGAAACCTCAAATAAACAGGAGAAATAAAAACACTTCAAGACAGACACATAAACTTATTTTACAGGAATGTTTTTCTGTAGTATGCGAGAATGTGGACTTAATTCTCCACAAGGATGCAAAAATGTCCAGAAAAGGCTACATAAACGTTCAGCATTTGGGTTTTAAGAGGTCATTACTTCAGAGAACAGATCACGAAATACAGTTGAAACCTGAATGAAGAGACACATTCTCACTGTCTGAAGTTAGGTCAGACCAAACTTCTCTGCTTTTAGGTTTAGGTTTTAGGTCTATTTGTTAAAGGCCACAACAATGAGAGAAATAAAATGTCAGAAGCATATTTATGGAGGGCTTCAAAAGCAGAAGTTTAAATACAGGATGTTTAATATCTGTTTGGGAAACCCCAGATGACGATGTCTTAGCTACGAATTATTCTGGGCTGTTTAAACAGAGAGTAATTAAAATATACATAAACTTCTAGTTCCAACTCAATTGGTTTTAAAATTAATCATAATTTACTGTTATAGGGTTTTATTATTATTATCATGTAATTTTCACATGCTGTGACTTTAGAAACACATGAATTCAGTATTTTATGTCGTCTGCAAAGACAAAGTTAAACATTTGACCTCATGAAACAGAGCAAGATACAAGAAACAAATACAGAAGTATCTATTTTAAAGAAGAAACATCATTATCATGATATGTATTTCTTGTTATAGAGAAAAAAATGGTTATGAAAAAGATGATGTGAAAGATTATTATTATTTCCCTTTAAAAATGTATTTTGCCACAGTGAGGTTATAATGTGTTATGGTGTCTGTCTTATATTTTCATCTACATCAGTGTTAATTGCCCATAAGTGTGACTTTAAGAAGTCATATTCTTTTACAGACATTAAACAACAAAACAACAAAAACAACAAAAAACCTAAAAAAACATCTCTTTTGGAGGAGCTGCCTTGTTTTAACAAAAATAGTTATCCGTTGATTTTTGGATTAGGTTTTATATCCTCAAATTTTGTTGTTGCCATCAGACCTGCAACACGGTCCACTTACTGTTGGTGAAGTTGCCGTGGAGTTAACGTTGTCCAGCGGCAAATAACAACTCTGAAAATGACATTTACAAAAGAAAAAAAGTCTGAGGATTGTTTTCAAATGCTCCATTTTATATTCTGATTATGCTTTTCCTTTTTTGAACTTCAAAAGCAAAAGACACTTGATTAAAAATTCATAAAGCAAATTGCCTTATGTGGATTTTTTTTTACAGAATTTCTTATCTTTAAAAAAAAAAAATACATATATAAAATAGATCTATTACCCTGCATTCCAATAAATTTCCCACCGTCCAGCCAAACAAACACAGAAATATCAACGCTCTCATCATGAAAACCGTCGTTCCTCTATTACATCTGCTATGTTGGAATCAGTTGACGGAGGTTATGTTTTGTCAAGCTTTTTTTGTCTAATTCAAAGTCCAGTTTGGGTCGCTTGTACCTTATTTGTTGACTGTGCTGAAAGTCAAACATGTTGTAAGTACAATCAGGTGGGCAGATGACCCTTGAATCTGATACAGGCGGGAATGAAGGTTGCTAGTAGCTGGAAAAACTCAAGGCTGCAGCTAGAAATGGAGTCAACCCAGAACTTATGGAGTCAGAGCATCCAGAGCCGCTCTGTGGGAATTTGGAGCAAGTCTTCAACGTAAGTCTGACCCTAGAGAAGATTCCAGTCATGTGGAAGACATCCTGCCTCTCTCTGCTAATCGAATACTTTCAACCCAACATCCCTAAACACGAAGGTCCTGGAGAGACTCTTGTTGGTTTAATCTGAGTTACAAAACAAGCACATATCAGGAGTTAGACCTAAAGACGCCATCATACAGTACATGTGCTTCAGCAAACCCACAGTCCTCTGAATGAAGCAGGCAGCACTGTAAGGATCGTGTTCTTTGAGGTTATTATCCAGAGGCGCTTCAACAATTTCCTGGATCAAAAATTACCTGACAAACAGACCAGAGTTTGTGAGACTGAAAGGTTGGAGGAGTACCACAGGGTACCGTGCTCTGATAATTTCTTTTCTCCTTTAGATGACTCTGCAGTCGTTGAGTCTATCAGAGATGGACCAGAAACAGGGTACAGAGAGATGGTGGAGCAATTCGTGGCATGGAGTGAAATAATCAAAATAATCATTACCTGAATGCGAACAAAATAAAGAAGATTATTATTTAGATTTCTAGAGAAAAGGCGTTCAGTCAAGCACAATTTCCATCATGGTAGACAAAGAGAAGGTGGTATAGGAGTTCGCCAGGACAACAGCCTGAACTGGAGATGCATCAGTAAAGTTGCTTTAAGAAGAAAGAAAGCAAACTGGACTCCTTGTCAAAGTTTAGTACTTTCAGTGTTTGCAGCGAATGGATATTTACTGTTGTTGTTTATGTGCTTAGCAGACAAAAGACGAGTTTCTAAGAGAATCTTTAAGTCTGTTTTGGAGTGTAATCATAATATATGAAGAATCCAGCAATACATGTTGGACATTGCATAGCTTTGTAATCCAAAGCATTGCTTTGCTCTTCCTATAAGGAATCGTTCAGATCCCAAACTGGCGTCTTTCTGCTTTGGGTTTGCTTGTTCTCTCAGTTGATGTGTGGATTCTCTCAAGGTATTCTGGCTTCCCCCCGCATTGACATGCCAGTGTCTTGAATATGGTAACATGCATTAAAATTTTTGGGAGATAAACTTCTTATAAATGAAAGAAAGAGAAAGATTTTGCTTTAAAAAAGAAAAGGACTTGATTGGGGGATTTAATTAGGAATTTCTTGGTTGAAATCTACTGATTTTGCTGCTGCTGCTGAATCAGAGTAGAGTAATTCATCTCATTAAAAAAAAAACTGTTGTTCAGTGGGTTTTCACAGCTGCTTTGTGGCATTGGGAGGTTCAGTTAGAGTTGCTGCTTTGCTTTTTGTTTGCTATCAAAGTCCAACTCACTGATGCGCTCCTGACAGTCAAGAATTTAAATGTGGGATTTATGTCCGAAAACAAGAGCAACTTCAGTAATGCCATGGATATTGGAAGGTTTTGCATAAGAACAATGCATTTATTTCAGAAAAGTAATTCCACTATAAAGTATGTTCATGTACTATCACAGGTTTTAATATGTTGCAGACCGAACAGCAGAAGTTTGCATTTGTGCTGTAATGTTTCCACTAATTATCTCCAACAAAACTCTGAAGCCTTCACACAACAGATGGATCCTGAAAGAGAATAAATGTTTTACTGGACTTGTGTAATCTGTGTTTTAATTGAATGTTGAAGTCGACATATCGTTTATGTTGAATCCTCTTCCAGGATCCTGCAGGAAACTTAGGATTTGTAAATTCAACGTTTATCCCTCTTTTCGTAAGTCGCTTGGGATAAAAGCGTCCGCTAAATGCATAAATGTAGATGTATTAAGGGATAGGAGAATAAAGGTTGCACATTTGCATGAACTAAACAAGCATTGGATAGCAAATATCGATTTAATGTCCTAAAATCTTGATAGTACATTTTTACGAGAGAAAGTTAACAACACTTGTAAATTGTTTCAGATTATTGTAACATGTCAACAGGTATGTTTTTGCATTTCTGTAAAACACAAAAGTCTAATTTAACATCTACAGTTAGTACTTTCTACTTGTAGCCTAATAAGATTAATGTGTTGCTGTAAATAAAAGCAACAACAAAAAAGTTATATTTGTTAAAATAAATCATAAGATGGCGCCGTTGACAAGTTTTACATTTTTGTTGTTGGAATTTTCCCATCAGCGAGTTTATATTGGGAGACTGTAAGAAAGTAAGGTTGTGTCTCTTTATGGCTCTATTTTTTTGTTTTTTTCTCATAAGCTCTAGTTTCCTGCAGCACTCTAAAGTCTATTGGCCAAAAAATATTGTCCCACGATGGGGACATTCCCAAAGAGAGAAGCACCAGCTGGAGTTTTCAACAGTAATTCTGAGTTTCCTTTTAATTTGAATGTATTATAAACAAGAAAGAAAATGCTTACGTTAACATCGAGGTTTGGGTACTTTCATGTTTTATCGCAACGGTGGCTGGGAAAGAACCAGATCTGGTGTGAAATGAGGAATAGCAACATTAATTGTTTAAAGTGGTCAAATTATACATGGCAGGCATAAATTACGTTTCTCATAATTTCATAACTTAACTGCAGATTTTGCAGCATCCTCAATTAGCAACTTTATCCCAGGGTGCTGCATGTGACAGCTTGTCTTTGTTTGACATGAACTGTTTCTCTTCCAAAGGGGCTCTGAAAATCTTATTTGTCTTATTACTATGAAGTCTTTGAAATGCTTTTTTATGACACAAACTCAACCTCCTTGCGTGTCCATGTCAGCAGCTAAATCCTACAGAAAAATCTGTATGATGAACTGAAGAGCAGAGATCACATATTGTTTCACTTAGGGCTCTCCTGTTCACAAAACAGAGGTTTTATAAGTCATCACCTGTTGCAAAGTGGATTTTTCTCATGAGATTGTCCCCCCGCATCAGGCATTCAGTGTCTTGAATATGGTAACATGCAGTAAAAATTAGAAGTTTAATTTTTCTGTGTTTTTAATTATAAGATTGTATTGTTGTAGTAAAGCATGCAAGTGTTTTCATGCATCTTCTGAATCCCTACCAGTGGTGCCAGTTCGTATGTATTAGAAGAAGAAGAAAAAAGGCATTCCTGGTGCAACTAACACAAAGAGCTGCAATGCTGAGCAGTCATGAGTCCGTTTGGCTCTGCTCCTGCTCTTGTTATGACGCCTCTTTCTGGTGTCCTATATGTGAATTGACTAGACGTCGCCATTGTCTGACCCGCTTGTTTGCTAGTACCAAGAGTAAATCTCATTAGCGATTGAGGAAGGATTTTACAGACACACAAATCTCTGAGTACTAGCTGCTAAAAATAGAGAAGGAAGGTGATCACAGTAAACTAGATCTGTGCCCACATCTGAACTTTTAACCTTTGCTGCTGAGTTTTCTCCGACTTACTGATAAGGAAGCAAAAATGAGGGGCCTTTTTGTTTTGTGAGTCTGAACCTAAATCTACTTTAAGATGTGCTTCATCCCAGAACCACAAGCAAACAGATTTCACAACAACAAACCAGAGGTAATAAAATAAACAGAAAACACGGACGGTACCGTAAACCTTCTAGCTGTGCTCAGAACAAAAGCCTTATATTTGAGACCATGGACATAATTTTGATTTCAAATGTGGGGGGAACGAGCATTTTTTAACTCTTTGAACTCGCAGATAGGTCCAAACATCTCAGTCGGGTAGGTCAGTTTGAACGGCTTCTGGTGTGGAAACAACTTTTTTCCACTTTCCCCCACAGGTTTACTTACCTAGCATGAAAGTATGACCACAGTGTTTCATAACGTACAAAAACCTTAACAGAAGTAAAAATGCCTATTATAAAAAAGGGAAATATGTGGCTGTATATGTTTTCATTGAAGACCTGGGAGGAATGCTTAACTTTTGTCAAAGACATAATTATTATAATTTTTGCTTTCATGCAAACTTAGTTGATTGTGCTTGTAGTCTGAGAACTTTTATTTATAATTCGCTGATTAAAATATTCATTTAATTGAAACAGTTTCTCATTGAAATCAGATTACTCAACTCAATTTTCCTAGTGCCAACAATTTCGGTGTAGTGTAGCAAAACAATTGTTTTTGGACAGTAAAAAGTGCAGGGGACATGTCCCCTGTGTCCCCCCCCAAAATTACGTCCGTGTTTGAGACACTTTCATAGGCCTTCTTTCAAGCCTTTATTGTTCAACTTTTTTTCTTTTGTCATACGTTCATATTAACTTCTGTTTGCACGCAAACTTTAAAAAACTTTTAATGTGTTTAAGTGGCATCTAAACTTATCAGACTTCTTTTAGTTCCAATAGAATCTATCCATGATAGATGAAGAACTAGAACTTATGCGTAAAAGGAATAAAACCACAGAAATAAATAGGTAAAATATGTTTAATAGGAACTGGATGGTTGACTTACATGGTTTTCTACAACACTCACCTGTTACTGCCTTTATTAGACTATTATTATTACTAAGTATGCAAACATAAAGCTGTATTCATTTTTTTCTGTTGCTCTGATATCATGTTAGAATATTAATTGCTTCATTTGCTTAATGCTTGTGTAAACAAAAAATGAATACTATTCTTTTGCATGATTTTTTGTATCGATTACAGTATAATGTAAATTGTCAAACGTAGGCTTTTTTACACAGTAAGAACATTTGATGCTCAAGTCAAACGCATTTTCCGATATAATTATAATCTTAATAGAAATCTTTTTTTTTTTATCAATTTAGAGTTTTGAGATTATACAAAACTGGCTATAAAACTCATATGAAGGTCTGATCGGAAACCTAATGTGATCTGAAAAATTTTCACTGCATAGTTTAATTTGTTCATCACAATCTTTCTTTACTGGCTTACCATAGCCTAATTTTTGATGTTCGGTTGCTCGTTGAAGATGCTGAATAAAGCGCTGGAAGCCAGGAAATAAAGATCTAATTATGAAACGCTGGTTTACTGGTTTCATTCAGGAGGTTATTATCCAGTATCAATCATTGTGAGCGACAGATATGCCTTCAGGAGGAAGAGGAGGCTCTTCTGTCATCAGCCTGGTCAATGTTGGTGGGGAAGTCAAGATAAATCTAACACAAGGTGTGGTTTACAGTCTGCATTTAGCTGTCACTCTTGACCTTTCCTCTGGATCCTGGGCCAGAATTTCTGTACTCTTCGAGAACGCAGACCCTGATTCCTAAGGTACATAGTGCCCTTGATGTCCCATGAGTATGGCAGCATACAATACCTCTGGTGCGGTAATGTGACACTAGATAAAAGTCACAATGTTTTAGATTCCTTTGCTAGATTACACCTCCGCTTTTGCTGAGAATGTTTGTGGTTCATGAAATGATGACCTACGCTGTTAAATGTTAGGAAAAGGTTTCTTAAAAAAAAAATCCAAAAGACCTTCTGAGAGTGGAATGTCTTCAAAGAACCTCAAAGACGTTTCACCACAAAAGGAATCCTGAAGAACTCATAAAATCAAAACATTTTTCGACATGTTTGAAAAAATCGTGCTGCAAAAAAGAGCTTAATGGTGAGAAGAAAACACCTGATTAACCTTAATGCCATATGTTTCATATTTGATACCCACGACCTCTGAAATGATCTCAATGTATCTGAGTGCTTTGTATCATTTAATGATATTTAATGGCTCAAAGCCCTTTTTCACACAGTCAGATATACCTGCAAAAAGCATGTAACTAAATAATGATAATTTTTAATTATCACAACGTAATAATTGATAGACATACTAAAAATTTCTTTCCATATTTTTCCAGATAGACTCCAGATATAAAAATTTGACAACTTTCTCTCTCTTTTTTCATTGGATCAGGGATTAAAGGTTAAAAAAAACGTATAGTTGCTTCATAAACAAGTTTGGAGAAGGATTATTATTATATTACGTGCTTCTTTGCATCCCAAATGTTTGCTAGGTACGCCCTGGAAAGATTACTGGTTAATCACAGGAAAAACAAGTAAAGTCACAACTAAAAGCAACTTGGAGAGACCGGGTAACCTCACAGTTGTGGCTGTAGACTCTATAAATATGCTGTAATGTCTGGAGAGAACCCAAACATGCAAAAATGGAAAGCACATAAATAAATAAAAAACACTGGGTCAGGATTTAAACCCAGGATTCTCTTGATGTAAATGCTGTTATACAAATGTATAAAGTCCTTTGTTTTTCTTTTTAATATTTAAAATAATGAAAAAAATGTGGAACTATTAGGACAAAGAAATGGAGCATTGATTAGTTTAAAAAAATATTTGGACACTCTTTGAAAACTATACGCCTCACTCCCCCAAAAACATAAAAGTTGAGTATTTTCAAGACTAAATTAATTATCTGTTCTTTTTTCTTTCTTATAAAGACTAAATTCATTATCTGATATTTTTTCTTTCCTATAAAATTAAAACTAGAATAAAAAAATACTTTATCTGTCTATTTTTTAATTCAATTTTATTTGTTTTGTGATGACACACCTATGACGTGTGCAGAAGAAATACTCCTATGGTTGCATACTTTTAATATTTAAATGTCTTTTTAAGTACGTATTTAATCCTACCCTATTTATTTTTTAATCAAACCACATGATTATAAAATAAAGCTCCAATGCTTATGATCTGATTTCAAATGGTCTGATCTTTTTTTTTCTTATAAAGAGAAATTAAAATAAAACTTATTGTTATTCCTGTCCGTTTGTTGTTATTCATATTAATTTGTTTTTTGCCATAAAAGTGGGATGACACCCATAAAGTGTGCAGGGAAAATAGTCCTACAATTTTTGCTGTTATTATTTAAGTACTAATCTTAGCTTGTTTCTTTTACTTCCAAACATATGATTATAAGTTGAATGCTTTTTACCTGATTTCTAATTACCTTATCATTCTCATTCCTTATAAAGACACACTAAAATTAAAAATAAATACTTTTCCTTGTCCATTTGTTCTAATTCATTTTTATTTGTTTTGTGGCATAAAAGTGAGATGACCCCTATAATGTCTGAAGAGGAAATACTCCTGTAGTTGTATGCTTTTGTTAAATATTTCCATATATTGTTAATCCCACCTTTTTCTTTCTTTTCTAATTTAAAAACCCATGATTGTAAATTATCTATACAAGGTTGCTTTACTTTGTTTAGATTAATGCAGTAAATAGGATTGTAATGTCTACCATCTGCCAGCAGGAGGACTCTGTCATTTGGACGTGGGTGGAGTTAATCAGTGCGGGAATATGGACAAAAAGAAACAATCTTAGCTTTTTTTCATGTTCTTAGTATTTCTTACTAACTCTAAACATAACTCATATTTAATTTTCTATTTGACCAATAGAAAAACAAAAAAAAAGAGAAATATTTCATTATAAATTTATTATATGTGACTATTAATTAAATCATGTGCATTTATTTTGTCAAATACTTTTACCTGACTATATGCTTCAAGATTATTTAATAAATTGAATAAACAAATTAAAAAAACTAAATAAAATAAAAAACTACCGGTGCACGTTGAGTTGTTGCGACAGCGCAGTGTCGTGCGCACGCATTAGCAGCTTTACGGTATCCGGCGCTCTCCTGCAGCTCTATTCTGCAGATTCTCTGCTGGAGAAACGACGCGATTCTGCTTGAAAACCAGACAAGATGATCGCGTTTATTCACCTCCGCGTTTCCTGGCTCGGCTGAGACATTTCAGAGGAACGTTTTTGGTTTTTTTATTTTCATCCCCACATGCGCTCCTGGGATTTATTAACAATATCATTATTATTACCACTCTTTGCACAAATGTGCACGCTGGAAGGTTTTTTTATCTGAAGGGCGTGTCGGCTGTTAAAACCTAGTCTTTTTTTTTTACATTTTCCTGCGTCAAGACGAGACAGGCAGGCGGACGGACAGGAGGAGGCGTGCAGGCTGGAAATCTGGACGCATACGGAGGTAAAATGACGATGTCCGTCCCGGAGAGGAAGCCAGGATCCGAGGGGAAGGAGGAGGAGAGCGAGGATGAGAGCGAGATCCTGGAGGAGAGTCCCTGCGGCCGCTGGCAGAAGCGCAAGGAGCAGGTCGGTGGCTTCAGCGTTTGCGTTGTTGGGTTTAAATGTGCGCGTTATGCAATGCTCCACGCGTGGGGAGTCCACCCAGCCATCTCCCCACCGTGATCGGCTCAGCCTGCAGCAGATCTGTTGCAGACTAAACAGCACAGCTCCCACCGAGGCCACAGAGGCTGCATGTAAACGTGACGGCTTCACCTTTAGCATGTGAGGCAGTGTCTCACTCTTTCCTGGGTTTGGGCTTGTTTGCTGCCATGTAAAGTTTATTTGTGGCTGTTCAAATCATCAAAACATACAGAGAAAACAAAAACCCACATAAGATCATTGGGATCAAAGCAAAAAACCTTTTAATTTAGTTGTTTATCAGGAGATTAGGGTTAATGTGTAGTAAAATATGTTGTTTAGAGCAGCTTCTCACCTGGATTTGTTTGCAGACTACCAATCCAAGTGAGGCTTGATTTTAAGGAAACTCTGTGTTTTCTGGCAGGTTGTTCCACATTTGTGGTGCATAAAACAAACCCAATGTCTGGTTCTGCAGAGTAGACTGGAACTAGAAGGTTGATGCAATGACAGCAGGTCATTGCATCAACAAAGCCAAGATATTCAGCAATTTCTAAATCTAACACAAGTATTTTAAAGTCTCTTCTTTGAGCCGCAGGATTTTAGATCTGTGCTCTATTTCAGTTTAAATGGGAACCTGAGCTGCTGCTTTCCAATTGAGTGAATCAATTCAACTAAAGATAAACACATGGATGAGTTTCTCTAGATCTGGTGGAGACGTTAGTCCTTTATATACTCGAGTTTAGCGGGTAAGAATCGATCGTGATGGACGTTTTAAAGAAAAAGCACAGCTGCCAGCAATACGTTGTGGTTTTAACATGATTATTTCCTCTCAGGCATGTTTCAGAATGATCCGCGGGTGTTGAATCGTTTCATGTTTTGCATGTTTTCCATCGATCGCTGTCATTACCAGCTCCAAGCATTCAGAGTTTGAAAGTCTTGACTTCTTGGCTCAGTGAGATTGAATGGAGAACATCAGAAAACGGCAGCGTTCATGTTTTGCCAGGTCTGGACTTTTAAAAGAAACATTCCTCTGACTGTGTTTACGGTGGCTTCACTGCCGGGGGGTGAATCTCCACCCCACTCTCAAAGGTTTTCCCTCCATGATTACTCTGTCGTTCTCCCTGATCCTGCTGAACAAAAGCTGGATGATGCCGCCGCCACCCTGCTATGCCATGGCGATGGTTCGGTGTTTTTGTACATGCGATAGTACAATAGGCTCAGCGTTGGGTTTCTAGCTGATAAAATCACTTTGTTCCACATGTTTTTGGCGTCCTCCCGTCTTTTAAGAGCGAACCAACAACGATCTCCAAGTAAACAGATTCTCCCATCTATCTATCTCCCATCTTCTCTAACAAACCTCTGAGGTCTTTCACCAAAAACTAAGTGGTTGACCGACTAAGGTAGTTGTAAGTTGCTTTGGCTTTATTTGAGGGTAATGGAGTAAACATGTCGAATACGACTGCATTACTTTGTGTTTTTCCAATAACAAACCCTTTAAATTCATTCAAAGTTTCTATTTTAATTCATCAAAATTTGAAATCTTTGCTCTGACGGTCGTTTATGCTTGCAGATAAGATGATAAAGTTGATGTAAACATTAAACAATGTACCGAATCAAAAGACTAAATTGATATATATGCTCAACAGTGAGTTTTTCTTTTGATTAGACATAATTTTACTTTATATTGTTATATAAATGTTTGGGATCCATTTACCCCCGTCTTTGATGGGGATCGTGTGAATTGTGCAGTTTTGAGACTGTGCAGCGATAAAATCTGGCGTTGCATCATAAAAGAATAAAGGTCAAAGGAGAAGTGAATTTCTGGGCACCTTAACAATCTCAAACACAAAGTGTTGCCTGGTTTATGAAGACAGACAAACAGAGCAAGGTCATTTAACTGCTTACCCGTTTGTGGATTATTATTTGCCTGTTTGGGGGAGGTTCTTGATAAACAACTGAAACGTACCTCATCACAACATCATACAAACATAGATAAATATTAAAGCAACAGTAACCTTCCTATATTCATACCACCATGTAAAATCAGCCATTGGTTGATTTTAGCGGCCAGTGTGGACAAAAGCGGTAGTGTTTAACCTGAAGGAAGAAGCGCATAGGGTCTTACAATCCTGATCTCCAGGTCACCTTTATGAAGGTTGAAAAGTTACTTTGTGTTACTTTAAATTAAAAAAAAGACATGGTGAAGAGAGGAAGCTGAAAAGTCTCCATCCACTTCCAAAAAAGAGCATGAATATTAACATATAACTACTTGATGCCTGTAACTGTCAATAGAAAAAGCCTCAAACCAGATATAAAGGTTTTGCAAAAATGAATTTTGAATTTATCTGGAGAAACTGTATTTAAAGAAAACTAAGCCTTAAAGCTAAATGTTTTAAAACATATCAAAGTTAACTATTAGAGCTATTACTGATCAGCCCAAGTGTGCCCCGCGATATTTGATAGTATTTCAAGGCTGAGCATAAAAGCTTAATTACCTTGTCAACAATCAGACGTGATATCAACCACTTATTTAAGCAGTTAATAATTTAACTCCTTTAACCTGCAGCTATTGGTTGCAGAAGCTTTCCTAATTTTCTTGTGATTTTATTCTTGGTCTTTTAAGGATTTGAATAATTATCCCCTCAAAACAAGAGGACTCCAGTTGTTGAGCTAGTTAAAAAACACCTATTATAGAATATAATTGGAGCTTGAAGCATCATCTGGAATGGATTATCCATAAAGATTGAATTGCTCGTAGATTTACAGAAATAGGTGCAAGTTTGCATTTGTTTAATGAAGCTACAACACCAGGAGAGAAGCAACGGTCAGTAACCGTATAGTGACGCTGAGGGTGTTTCCACCACCTACTCCAGATAAGCTGAAAACTTAAGTTAAAGATTATCTCTTATACACACACACAGGGTCTCTGAGCACCCATGTAAAGTTCCCCATCTTCAAAGACAAAGCAGAGTCACCCCCCTTCCATCACCCTCATGAGTTTCCACACATTGATCACCGACCACTGTGTTGTCCGAGCTGTCACATTTGTCTGTTCACCCCGCTGAGATGAGAGCATCGAGTCAAAAGTGAGAGGAGGTTGAAATAGAAATCCTGTAAATGTGGTTTTCTAATATTTGTGAGGAACATTCCTGTTTTTTCCCCCGTTAAGGTTTTAATAGTTTTTTCTCTCTTATTGTGTTTGTTGGAGTTCAAAACCTGCAAAAGAATGATAAGATGTTTAGAATGCCAAAGTTAGACATTAGGGGGGAGGGATACTGATTCTGTAGTGGTAACTATAAAGTTAGGATGAACACAAAAGGCTGTTTAAAAAAAAAAAAAAAAAGACCAATTTTATATAGGCTTCTTTTGGTCTGCAGATACATAAAGAAGAAAGATTTCAGTCATTAAACCGCACAAAAAAAAAAATCTGTATTTTAATATATCAATACTCAATAAAAAGTGGTGGGGAAAAATAACCAGTTCAGCCCAATTTCTGTCATTAATTTTGAAGATTTTGTTATTGTTGTGTCAAATTTCTTGTTTAACACAATAAAGATAAACGGCAAGATATTCTATACCCATATTGGGCAGGGTAAGGTCTCCGGTAGGTGGAAACCTAGCAAACCGGCGCACTTTGACGGATATAAAAGTGCTTGTGAGTCCTGTCGGCCTGAAGTTGAAAGTTCATGGAGAACGATCAGTTGAACAATGTTCTTACTTGGGTGATAGTTTAGTTTTTGTAGAAACCATGCTGTTACGTTTTGATAGCTGACAATTATAAATTGAAACTGGACTGCACAGGCGATAAATCTGCAGCTTTTCTTCCAACAATATAAAACCCTGGAGTGCTTTTCAAGGCTCTCCTTCTTTAAGATAATTAGCTTGTCCAGACATTTAAGCACCAGAATCTGTCAGCAGTTAGGTTTCTCATCAATAAGTTGTTGTTTCACCCCAGCAATTTATTCTAAGGCAATACGCTTGGCGGATGGAGGAAAGTTAAAATAGCAGCTGCATAATCTTTTTTATTCTAGTTATTAATTTATAAGGGCCTCCAGACATCAGCAAACACCTTAAAAGAATACAAACATAAAAAAAACTAAAAAAACTTTATAGTTACAAACCACAGCAAGGGCTGCTTCAGGGGGCTTGGCTGTATTCCCAGGTTTTGTCAACGTTTTATTAATTTTTTTAAAGCAAATATATATAAAAGGTCTTTGTTATCAAGAAAGCAGAATCAGTCTTATGCGCAACAATAGTCATAAAGATGTTTGACCAGAAAAAAACATTTTTTTGGTTAAATTGTATTGGAAAAAATAATGTTAAGACAGATTATTACTTGTTTGTTTCATACTTGTCAAGGTTGTCAATTGAGACACAACTGTACCTCAGTGTTGTTGGGATTTCAATTTTGCAAAAAACAAGTTGAGGTCGCCATTATATTAATGAAACTCTTTAAACAACACATTATTCAGTTTATCTCAGATTATTTGGTATAGCCAAGAGAAAATGTTCTTGTTTGGCTAAAACAAAGCTGCAAATATTTTGCAAAAGAGTCTAAATAACATTTTTTTAATTTTTGTACTTTTGGCTTGTAGAGGAACTAAGATAAAAGACGTGGCGTTGCTGGCTTATGAAATCAGACATCGAACCATTAACTCACCGCTCTGGGTGTTTGTGCGTGACGGATTTCCTCCTCAACACTCAGCCGGTGTTTTTGCACTTTTGTGTTGATCTGAAAAACTGTTTAATCTTAGTAAGTTTTTATTTTTGGCTAGTAGGTTATGACTGTAAATAATGTGTTTCATAAAGAGAAGCACAAGAAACAAGAATAAATTAAAGCTGTTTCTTACGTTTTAAAAATTCAGGTTTTTTTCCCCCTGAAGAGAAGCCACAAGACTGGACAAGCAATAAATCACGCCAGAGTTTGGAGTTTAACTCGTAACGTTCTTTCGAAAGCTCAAACTAATTGGAGTGGTAGGAGAGTTGTTGCACAGTGGTGCTGAAATGTTGTCCTGCATCTCCTTTACTTGGAAAAAGGCTTTCCAAGAAAATCGGCGTCTCTTCTGCAAAACAATTTAGGTCATGATTTGCAATGATGACTGACGGCAGAGATTGTGCGAGTCGTCCAAACTCCTCAGGCTGAAGACTTAAAGACAAGGTCAGATACAAAATATTGATGTGTAGGTAAAAAAAATGATTTAGTGGTCTCTGATGATTGCAAAAAGTCTGCATATTTGCCGAAACCTGCGGAAAGTGAACTTACATTTCTGTTTTCTGCCTACGATATAGTTTATATAATTTTTCTCTACAAAGTTGGGTTTGAGTTGGTATCATAGCATGTTTTATTCATCGCTAGTGAGAAACTCAGAAAGCTTTTATTTTTTTGTTTGAAAAGTTTATATCAAGTCATTCAATCCTTAAGTAATAAGTAATTTTTTTTATAAAGATGGAGACATATTTATAAAGTGTTGGATAATGGCCAAAACTGCAATATTAAAATCAGTATCGACCCAAATGTTCATATAAGAATCAGAATCAGAATCAGGCTTTAATGGCCAAGTATGCTCACACATACAAGGAATTCGTTTTTGGTTACATAGATGCTTGCAGTGCACGAAAAATACAGTAAATGCATGAAAAATACAGTAAAGAAACATTTGTAACATTTAGCATGTGTAATTTATATATTTTTTTAAAGTGCAGTTTTGTGCAGTATAAAAACTATAGAAGTTATAAAAATATATTAATAAATTGTTCAATTGTTCATGAGAATAATGGAAGTTGGAATAAAGCTTCTCTGTAGCTGGTCGTACGGGTCTTCATGTGGCTGAAGCGTCGGCCTGATGGAAGGCACCGAAACAGGTGACGGCCAGGGTTGAGACGGGTTGGTGATCATTTTCTCTGCACGCTTCCTGGTTCTGTTGGCATGCAGGTCCAGTAGTGCGGGCAGATTTACACAGATGGTCCTCTCTGCAGACATGATAATGCGCTGCAGTCTCTTGGTGTCGTGTTTTATGAGAGCACTGCCCCACACTGTGATGGATGTGGTGATGATGGACTCTATGATGGCTGTGTAGAACTGCACCATCAGCTTTTGGGCTAAGTTGAACTTCCTCAGCTGGTACAGAAAGTACATCCTCTGTTGAGCCCTCTTGATGATGGAGTTGATGTTGCTGTCCCACTTCAGGTTCTTGGAGATCGTTGTGCCAAGGAACTTGTAGGACTCCACAGCCATCACAGTCCTATGTAGGATGGTGAGTGCTGGCAGGGTTGGGGGGGCTCCTCCTGTAGTCCACGGTCATCTCCACTGTTTTTGCTGTGTTCAGCTCCAGGTTGTTCTGACTGCTCCAGAGGACAACCTGTTCAACCACCCGTCTGTAAGCAGACTCATCACTGTCCTTGATGATATTTTGGAGCTTTTAAAACAGGACGGAACAACACTCAGCTCCAGTGATCTGTTGAAGATCTTAGTAAAGACAGGTGCAAGCTGGTCTGCACAGGTCATCAGGCAGGAGGGAGAGATTCCATCAGGAACTGGGTCCTTCTTGACTTTCTGTTTTTAAAAAAGTCTCAACACGTCTTCCTCGCAGATCTTCAGGGCAGGCTGGATGGGTTGCTGATAGTCAGATGGGTGTGAAGGGGTGTTGGATGGGAGCTCATTGCTGGGCTGTTCAAACCTGCAGTAGAATCTGTTAAGGTCGTCGGCCAGTTGACGATCTCCCATTGGTTTATGCCTAATTGCAAAGACTAACTGCTTTATAATTAAAGGAAATCCACACACCATCTTTGAGGACATTTTAATCTGTGACTCTTTAACCAGAAAAGATTGACTAGACTAAATAAATAAAAGAAAAATATAGTAAATAGCCACTGAGTAATTGAGTGAAACTGTATGGGTATGTTTCTCTGCAGGCTTTGATGGATAAACAGTTATTTTCTCCCTTTGGTTTTGATCTTAGCCATTGAAAAGATTTAATATGTTAAAAAGGAACTCTTTGTCCTTAATAAGTTACAATGACTGTAAGGGCAAGTTGTTTCTACACCAGTAGCACAGCAACATTCAGCCAACCAGGAGCAAAATCTTTGGAGGAAGATCTTAGCGCTGTTAATGACCACCATTAACAGCGCTAAGATCTTCCTCCTCGCTCCCCGATTGGTTGTTTCTGACCAGGAGAGGTGAAGTTCTGCACACAGGATCTAAACTTTATTTAATAACTTTTTTTTATACAGATTATCTGCCTCATACTCTCACAACGTCATGACTTTTTTTTGTAAAAAAAATCAAAGTTTCCTAAAAAAAAAAGTAAAAACCTCCACAAAAAAAGTTGAATTCTACAAAATGGAGAAACTATAAACTTGAAATGTTCTACTAAACTGGATGAGTTGGCGACATTTTCTTAATAGGTCTATAAGTCTTGAGCCCTGTGCATTCCTCTTAACAGAAAATACTTTAGTAACTCCAAAGGGAAATGGTATACGATAACTCATATTATCAAACTCTATATAAAGAGTTTGTTGTTGATGCTGAGGGTGCTGAACACGGGCAATCTCCTGTAGCAGTCTGTGTTACTGCAGATAAAGACGCCTCTGAAGACACTGCTGTTGCAGAACAGTCTGAAGGGGAGGATGCTCTGCGTTTTTCATAATCTTTTTCATTTTAAGAATGATCTTTCTTTACATACCGATCTCCAGAGGTTAACAGCATCTCGCGTGTTAGCTAGTGATCTCATATTAACTATCAATATAAGAGATGGGGGTCAAAACGTTATGTGTGAGCGCAAACCACAAACTCGCTGCTTTCTGCTTTTAATTTTTTTTACTATTTCCAGCTAAACTTTTCTGGGCCTGAGCCAAGAAATACCAACGTAACTCAACCCACTGCGACCCATCAGGAGCGTTTCCTGCCGTTGGTTCTGGTCCGGTAGCGGATTGTTGGAATTGCCACCCGACCGCAGCTGCTTTCCTTGTTAAGAAGCTCACCTATGCTTGTTGGGCTGCTGTGGGGATTCGTCAGGAAGTCCATTTAACAGCCTTTAAAACCCAGAAGACTGATGAGACATTTTAATTCAGAAATTGATATGTTTGAACTGTATTGGGATTATTTATCTTGTCTTTCTGGTATTTTATGAAGGAAATTTGTATTCCCTAATATTGAAACTAGTAAGGTTTTTGTATTCATGATATTGTTTTTCCACTTATAGTTGAGGTTTCTTTTCTTAAAGCTGCTTGTGTTTCCAAGTATTTCCAGTCGCCTCCTTGTGTGGAAACCCCAGGGAGAGCCTGCAGTGTTTGCGCAAGCCCATCAGCTGATTGATGACCGACTCGCTAACACTATATCTGCTGAATGTTTACATGTTGGGTCTTGCTATGATGATACATTTTCTGTACTTTCAATCAGGAGGACTTAAAAGCAAAGAGGCTAAAGAACATTGTCAGAGTTTTGAAGTTGCGGAAAACTACAACCTTTCAAGACTAAGCCCTCCACCCTCTGACGAAATGAAGAGAGACCGATATTATCGGCTTGTGACTTCAGACTAAATGTGGCAACTGCAGCTTTGGCAGCGTAACTTTATTACAGATGGTCAGAGGAGGACGAGTTCTTGGTGTTCCTGTTCGTTTCTGTATTTAAAAATTTACTTTTTCTCCACTTCTCCACAGAGCTGAGCAGATTCAAAATTACCTCTGAATAAAATGTATAATCCCGCGTTAGTAAGATTGTTTGTCGTAGTTAATAAAATTGTGAGTATGTGAGTGGTCATTTTAGCTTAAATACCATCCTTTAGCAAAGTAAAGCGTAATAAAGAGAGATTTATGTGCAGAGATTAATATGGAATATGAATTTTATTATTGCTTTTATTCTAATAATAAAAATGGCAATGAAATATGATTTAATAATTAGTAATAATGGCTCAGCATAAATACCGCAGTAAAAAATACTTTCTAGGGGTCTACTTTAGGATGTTAGTTGTGGGAAGAGGTTTATGTCATAAAACTACACAAAGTAAATGCTTTTAACTGAAGTCGGGTTTTATTTGTGTATCACGTTTCAGCAGCAAGGCAGTTCAGCCGTTTCAGAAGAAGCAACATTTACCTTTAGTCACATACCATCAGGAAATTAAGATTAATTCATAATGACTAGATTTAATTGTAGTTTTTTGTTTGAACCGTTTTGAAGTTATCTGGGAGTTTTATTCTGGATTTGTGGAGCATAAAAAGCTGAACACAGCCTCCCCATGTTTGGTTTTGGGGCTGCAGAGTAGACTGGAACCATAAGACCTGAGAAACGATAAAAACGGACAGTAAATAGGTCTGCTCTCTACGTCTCTGCTCTATCTTTGTAGTTTTGCTTCACTTTTAAAACACTCTTGCAGCAATCAGTCCTTCAATCCCAGAGATTTTCTTTATTTTATATAAATCTTACTTTCCAACTATCTTTATATTTATCAATGCTCTCTTGGAACTGAAAGCAAAGAAAACAGACCAGAATAAAGTTTCTACGATGTTAAAACAAAACTTGGATGGCCAAGCTGATGCTTTTGTTTATAAACGGCATTTTTTTCTTTTCATTTTTACAAAAACCTCTGAACCCCGTGTTAGGTGAATGTATTAAACCCAGGTTTGTGTTGAGTCTGTTCCACCGGAACGTCTCTGGTCGCTAAAACCCTCGACCGATGCGATGAAAACAAACAACTGGATGAACGCGGGTCGGGAACTAACACGACTTCATGTCAGAAACCGCTCGGTGATCATGTGACCTATCCTGCGGTATGCTCATGTAACTCGAGACATCCAGGTCTCTGTTGGGGTGGGGGGG
>JAVLVB010000491.1:3574124-3614281 GCA_032876305.1 Orestias chungarensis | reverse complement strand
TGATGGGAAAGCACTCTGAGCTCTTCTAGAGGGCTGCGTGTGCAACATCTTTAAAAAAGCTTGTGGTCACTTTTGAGCGACCCCTGTCAGAGATTTCTGAGGGTTGCGTCACTGGTTTTAGTCTCTCTCATGACAAAAACGGAGTTTGTTCGGGTCACTCAGCACAATGGAGTTGTTATCCTGCTTTGTTTCGCCGGAGTCAGCTTTTCTGTCTCTGCCTCTTCCAGCTCCAAACGCAGCACGTTTTGTTTCTTCTTTATCTAATTTACTCGGCTCAGAGATAGCTGGGCATCACATGAGGCGGCTCTTTAAAGCCGAGGCGGTGCGGCGGATTGAAAAAAAATACAACAGTGCTGAATCCTTCAACCCTTTAGGAGGGAAATTAATCAGCATAAAACCAGAAGCAACATGGTCAACTTTGCTAAGCGTTTTTCCTTCCATTCAAAATTTCAAAGCCAGATTTCATAAGATTTCTCCAAAACAGTCGGCAGAACTAACATAAGCAGACTTTCACACGTCGGGGTTGCTGTACGAAGCAGGCTGACTAAGTTTCAGCTGATGAGAACAGTTGTGTAATGATTTCTGGGAGAATATTTCAAGTTAGAGTGTTACTGTGATGTCTGCTGGGAAGCAGGAAGCCTGCATTAAGAACTAGGGCACAAAGTCTGGTGGATAATGTGTGTCTGAACCTTATTAATGAAAGGATTTCAGTGTAACAAATGAGTTGTCTGATAGGGGATTTCTTGTACTCCACAGTTTAGGTTGCAGTTTTTAGTCCTTCTGCATTCCTCGCAGGATTCCCAGAAAAAGCAGGATATAAATAAATAAATCACAAGCAAACAATTCCCTGAAAAAAACATTAGAATTTTGTATTGCAATTTTATTTGATAAAACGACACAACTCCCCTCCTAATTGGGATGTAGGTTTACTTTAAGGATTCCCCTGTTTTTATCTCCATAAAAAAAAAAAACATCGCCACAGCATGATGCTGCCACTACCACAATTTATGTTGGGGTTTCCCACAACACGTACTTTCTCCTCTTAATAGCTGCATAAAAACAACACATTTTCAACATATTTTAAGCTTTTTTGCCCATAACAGTCATTTAATCTGCAGCAGACTCTCCCCAACTGTGTAGAGTTATTAAATTACTAACTTAGCATGCAAATTTAAATTTATAAACTGCACTAATAATGCACGCAAAATTAAGAAACGTGTCAGTCAGATACAAGATTTGCGGTAAAGATCTATTAGCTAGGAGCTCGTAGCATGATTCTTTCATTAAATATTGTTCAAGATCCTCCAAACTCAGATTTTTCTGACTTAAAATGACATTAATGATTTTTGTTTTGTTTTTGGGAGTGTTAAATTGTCAAAGTGTTACCTGCAAAAAAAAAGAAAAGTTTACTTCAAATGTAGAAGAATAAATCATGGAATGTCTCCTTTGATTCTGTTTTTATTCAAGCGTTCACATGAAAACTTTTCCCTTGTATAGAAACTCACAAAGCTAAACTTTTAATGCAGACAATATCCAGGGATTTAGAAGCAAGTGCTACTTATTTGGATCCAGATTAGTAGGTTTGTGCCGGATTTTGTATGTAATATCATCACGTGTTAAAACTACATGTTGGTCCAGAACTTAAACTTGTCAAAAATCTACATTTGTAATTCATCTTTTTCGTCCTTCCTGGTTTTGCCATCTACTTTTCATTCCTTCTTTCTTTGCTCCGGTTTTTGTGTAAATTGTGTCCTTTTGTTCTTTTGTTCTTTTTCTTCTTTCTTTTTTTTGTGTTCTTTCTTGTTTTCTTTCTTTTTTTACCTGCTTAATCTTATTTCTCATTTCTCACCTGTTGTGCATCTATATTCAAAACATGTGATAAAAAAATCTAAATTACTATTCAATTTCATTTTTCTTATCTTTTAAAAGGCACATTAAAAAAACAAAGAAGTCAGAGGTTTACCTAATAAACACGTAAAACGTAAAATAACTTGGATGGTATTTATTTTGCTATGGATGAATGCAGCTTTCACTGTGTCAACTGTAACTGCTCAACTATTGCCCAGCTAATCTCACCAACCACCTGTTTTCCTGTCTAATCTGGCTCCTACTAATATCCTCTTATCTTGCGAGAAAAATGCACCCCGTCTTCAGTTTTAACACTGTAGACTTGTCCTATTATTGCCCCTTTTCATTTATTCACCAAACCTATATACCTCTCAATGCTGCCTACGGCTAATTCACATTTACTATTTCAAAATTCTTATTTAAAGCAATTGGGTTTAGGGTTGCATTAAAGTTAAGCTTTTTAACAGGCTACAATTTTCAAACTTTTGGGATTATACGTCGATTTACAGCTTGTTGGACGACATCTCTGTCATGGCCCGTGGGGGTCCGTATCACTTTAACCGGCAGTAAGCAATTTTGAGGAGGTTGGCAGGAACCCTGACACACAAAACAACTAGAAAATGTGCTGACTGCTTTACGGCATACGTCACTTCCCCTTTTTCTTATCTTCAACATCATCATATGAAATTGTTTCGCCACAGTTAGATTCATTACCTCATCGCTATTCATCCTTCACACAGACACTGAAAAACAGAAATGTACTTCAATCCAACCAGCTGGTCCTCATGGGAAATGCAGTCTTCCCTCAGGCAAAACACTACCGTTTTTGTCCACTCGACCAAAACTGAAACTTCTTTCATGTTGTTTGAAGAAAGCTTTTATTTTCTTCGGTTCTGCAAAACCTGAGGAAATCAATTATATCATTCTGGTTTATTTTATGTTTTTGTTGTTATTATTAGCACCCTTCTGCTTCTCTAAGAGAAACAAACACAAATGTTTTTTGTTGTTTTGCTTTTTCTCTCATCTTGCCCTGCAGGTGACCCTCATTAAAGAAACCCGCGTGTGATTATCGGCTGTACAAAATCATTGAATAACTCGACTGAGCCTAAACTTACAGAGCCGAGTACTCACATACCGATCAACACATGTTTGTTGTGACCGTCAGCGACGTTGGGAGTTAAAAAAACTCCTTTATTGTGACGTTTTCGGCAGCTCACAATCCCGACCTTTGGAAGCAAACATGCTTATCTCGGTGCGCGTATCATGTGAACACTTACTAAAGGGGCATGCAGACACTTGGCTTTGCAGAGGGCCAATGTTTAAAAGGGTAAATATGAGGGGCAAACGCAGTCAGGCCTGCTCCTCCAGAGCTAATGTTTATCTGTGTTTTCTACTTGTTTCAACTTGAACGTATTACTTTTTAACCAAACACTGCAGCTTAAATTCTTGTTTCTCAAGCCAAAAATGAGGTTTCCAATCCCGTTTGTGTCTGCTGTCGTCCATGCAGGCTTTGTCCCATGAAAGCTGCTTTGCATTGACAATTTGAATGAGGCCCATCGTTTTTTGTTTTTTTTCTCGTTCTAGCAGCTTTTCCAGGATATAAAGTAAGGCACCTTTCTATGAAGCGGCAGCTGGTTTAAAAATGCTTCTCAGCATTCATCAATCGGGCAGATGGCTGATGAATTAAACATGGACCAATAGAGAATTAAAAGGCTCCCTTGCTCTGCCGCACATTGTTGACCCCGGGCTTTAGTTACCAACAAAGGCACCAAGTAAATTATGTTTCAATATTTTGAAGTTAGATTACAGGTCCATTGTGTCACCTTGAATATGGCATGCAGTGTAAAGGATTTGGGTCTATTCTACAAGAAATCATGCAATTAAAGCAGCCAAAAATGTCAGATTTCTGGACATGCTACTTAACCGAACAAAATTTAATAAAACCACTTGTAAAACTTGGTTTTAAGGCTCATTTGATTCTCAGTTTCAGAATGAAAATGCTTCAATAAGGTGTCTTCTCAGTTCTATCAGACGTTAAAGCACCACTCAACCTCAATTAGCCTCAGTATTCCTGTGTTGTTCGGTTTTAATCATCTTGTTCCATTCACTTTTAAAAGCATTTAACATTTCAAACGATAAATATACTTTAATATGTGTTAATGCAAGACAGTGGAAACCATCTACAAGGGCAGCTAACACCTGCAACCTACCTTATATCTGCTATTCCTTAGAAACGACAATCGGCGCAGAGTCATCTATCTAATTATCTATCAGTCACGTGCAATCGTCAGGTAATACGCTCATCCATCGTTTTATCAGTTAATCCAAAAGTTTTGATTAATCTGTCAGTCCAACGGTCCACGAGTTGACCTATTTTTGTCAATTGTCTGTCCTTTTGCACTTTTTGTTTTACGTTCACACTCTAACTTGAGTCCCACCTTGTGTCTTTATTTTGTTCAAAAAGAAGGCCCGTGGCTGTGCAAGCGGCACGTTTCAACGGCACACACAGTAGTTTATGTCTTGTGCAGAAGGTGTGGACATGCAGCTGAGGGCTGGATAAACAACAACCCCACCCCACCGCTGCCAAACGGTGCTTTCACAGACGCTCTCATTGATCTTTGTGATGTTGCGTAATGTGCATGGGAAAAAAACAAACAAAAAAAGCAGCCCGCTGTCTCATGCACGTCTGCCAGGCTATTGTTTGAACGCCAGCTCAGGTTGACTCTCACTTTCTCGTTTTAATCCCCCTTTGGAATAAAAAAATCAACATGTTAAACACAACCTCTGTCCGCTTTCCTATGGTGCCTCTGTTTTTCTACACGAGGCCTTTTGTAACAAGCTTGGTTTCATCAACATAACTGATCGATTGATTAATTAATCACTAAACGTGGAAAGAGCTGCATAGGAAAACATTCTTCCTCAAATATGTTCCTCTTTTTTTTTTTTTTTTTCTGATGTCGGTCGCAAACATGAGCAAGCCGTCCTCGCCTTTGCTGACTGGCTGCTGTGGTGAGAAGTGAATGGAGTTTTCGCTCGGTCTGCCAAGTGCTTTGAGCTTTTTACCCTGAGTCACGGCTTTTCCTTGCTGGGAAGTCGTGCTGCAGCAACCGCTGCTGGAGGAGCTCACAAGGTGTTGTTTGTAGTAGCAATAAAGCAATCAGTGTGTGTCTGGTTGTTGTTTATTTTAGCATTTCTCACATTATAAGTCCAATTTTTCTGACAAATCATATGAAAAGTAAATGGAAATAAATCCAAAGTCCTTCTGAAGATACAAAGACCCAGATTTTGTTTGTGTGAGGATTTACAAGAATTTATTGTGCAATCTGGTGGGCAGATATTAGCCCTCTTTTTGGAGAACTGTAACTCTTGGTCCAAACCTGGCACAACCACATTAACAAGAACAACATAAGCATTAAAAAAGGTGATGTAAGTTTTATCTTAAAACGGCGCCTTTATTGAAATGGATGTTGAGTTGCCAGGTTGAACTCAAAGCCAGCTACAGTTTAAGATCTTTAGTTGACATAATCAGCTGGCTGAGGGCAAATTCTTAATAGAAAACAGAGACTTTTCTGGCGAATTGAGGAGCACAGATCAAATTGGTGTACTCGTTTATTAGATTAAAGGCGCACGAGTTGTTGGAATGAAATGTGAAGCACATGAATTTGACGCGTAAATAAATCAGATGTAAAAGCTTAACCAGCGTAACTGAAACACAGAGAGTTGAGTTTTAGTACGGATCGGCATTTCAAGGGTGAGGATGCTTCAACAGCCTCGTCACCGGAGGTGGAGCCCAGCAAGTCTGATCCTTGTGAAACATTCAAAGTAGAAACTTCAAATGAATGTAAATTTAAAGTGTCTATTAATGTATTTAATATGTTATTCTATAACTAATTTCTTATCACCTATATCCTGTCTGGCTTGGGATCCCCCATAATGAGTTGGACGACACAAACTGAGAAAGCTGGGTTCCCTTCTAGACCTGTTACCCTGTGATCCGATCTCAGATACGACAAAGACGATTGATTGCTACTGTATGTAAATTTTATGTAATAAAAAACCTTTTTGACTGACAGATTCCAGTTTTAAAAATAAACTCAGTCAGAATATTTCCATATTTTTGGACTTGGTCTGAAATCGGATTTCTGTAAATTAAAATTTCTCTTTAAGTCTTGTACTATATAATTGTCATGTAAATCCATATTGTGTATTTAAAGAATAATCAATCAACCTAAAAATCAGTCACACGTTAAATCTTCTCTTTTTTAGTTGGACAGTCGATTATTTTTCAATTAAAAGTAGATTTGTCAACACAGTATCCTGCTTCCATCACAGATAACACAGTATTCTTGTGATCTTTTATCGAAGCGTAGACGTATTTTTAATCAAACCTATCAATATTTACTGACAACAAATCAAAAAAAATAAATAAATAAATAAATGAAATCCAATTTATCTCCACTAAGCAACTAAGGGAACTTTTGTTCTTAAAATATAATAAAACATAAATAAGAAAAAGAAACTAATTTCAGGATTATTTCAACTGAATTTATTCAAATTAATCAAATCTAAGGAAAAACCTGATGTTACAAATGTCTGGCGGTTTTGATTGGAGCCTCTACAGATAAAGATGGCTGCCAAATTATTGTAATTTAATCCGCAGAAGCACAAATGTGTGGTTCATGTTTTGCTTTCTAAGGAAGAAAACTAGATCATAAGGACGATTTGGCCAATATGTTTCTCATCAGGAGGCGACAAAGATGATGCAAGCGATAAATGGCTTCAATAACCTCCAGACAACAGCGTGAGGAGAGGAGATTTATCTTTGTGCTGTTTCATCATCTCCCAGGAGGAGAAGTGTAAGCATGGAGCCGAGCATTTTCATCCATGCAGACCTCTGAGTCTTCGGCACATGATTGTTTACCGTCTGCGCCAAGATGAGGGTTTCACATGTTTATCCGATTGCAAACGATAGCCCTGTCGTTTCAGCACTTTTGACGTTGAAATATTTTTACATGCAATCAGGAGTGTTTTATCTTTTCCGCGGATACGAACTTTTTGTCCCCGATGGTTAACTTACAAGTGTTTGTAGGTGCGTTAATGTTTGGGGGTATTTTGCGCACTGTCCGAATGTCTGCCAGGACCTTTATGAGTTCCTCTCACTGTTCCATAAGCTGTGCTTCAGTTTGAGAAGAATTACGGTCAGTGCTGAAATAAGCACTAGTTTAAGTGATTTACACAGGCAAGAGAAAATACAGCTAAGCGCCAAGAGTCAAAGCTTAATAACCAAACTGGTTTTGTGCTTGACTCTGTAGGTCCAGGCTTATAAAAAAAATTTTTTTTTCAAATTGAAAGTTGTTTGTTGTTGTCGAAAGTTGTTCTTTTTCTTCTTTATAATGTAGATGGTAAAGGATTTTTCCGCGTCCTTTACTTTTTCTTTTAGTTTGCAGGAAACAATTTCAAAACTTTGTTGTTTGGGACTGTGTCAAAACTAAAAGTGTAGGGTTTTTTTTTTTTCAGCCAGCTGATCAGCAATGCACAGCAACAGTGAGTGGTGAGGAGAAAACTAACATCATTTTCAAACTTTCTCTGGCCTCTAATTTTAAGGAATTTAAACCTGTGTATGCTTAAATGTTAACTGGTCTGTTTCTAATGTACGGTAAAATGTGTTTTATCAACTGTTATGGTCACTGTGAGTTACGTAAGAGGGTAGAAAAACATTAATATTCTCCCAGGATTCCTCATAGCTTGATATGTTGTGCCCTTAGCCCGGACCAGAGACTCTGAAGTAATGTTAATTTATGCTTACACTTCTGGACAATTCGCTGTTTGTGCTACAGTTAACAGTGAAATTATTGTTGCATTTCTAAGGTATTTAAGGTTAAAAGCTTTACAAAGCAAGTAACTTTAACTTTTGACACTTCCTTCATTTATCTTGTCTTTTCAAGGACCGCTGCTCTGGTTCTCCGTCTCCCTTCTGTTGTTTGTTATACCGCGGGCTAAAGAGGGCGACCTGTTTTCCTGCGACCTCGCACTGAACGGCACAGGCTGCAGAATCATTGCCATTCGCACAAATTTGGCTTTTAAGAAATGTTTTAAAATAAAGCACCTTGAAACTTATAGTTAAGCCTCGTCCAAGCAACCAGATCGCACCTCGTAGCACAAGTAGGTCCGTACCATTAGTTGTTCTGTGGCTGTATTTGCAACAGCTGTCTCCTCTGTTAACCTGCCCAGCTCACATACATTCCACATACATTCCTCTCAGGCTTCGACTTCTCCACGAGAAAATGAAAGGGTGAGGCGTGACGATCTGTCTAACTGTCAGCCTGCCTGAATGCCCGCGGAAAAGACACCGAAACCCTTTTGTGCTATAAAAACTCATAAAGCGTCGCTTCTTCAGTTCAATATCTGAGGCGCTGACCCGTTTACTAGATCCGGCTGAGGAGAGGTGAAGCGAGACGTGGAGTTCGGCTCGCGCTCGATGCTCAAAGCTACGACAGTGACAGGACTGACGAGACGACAGCTTGGGGTGTTGGTGATTTCAGAGACTTGAATGCTGTGCAGCAAATGTGTCAAAGATCTGGCCTGTAGGCCGTTTGTGACCCTGGTAAGGATATTGCATGCCCCACCCAACCGCAGCTTGGTAATGGAAGATATTATAGTTATTGGCTATCGATTCGATATCAGCCAAGAATCGAATATTGGATTAAATTGGCCTATATCTAAAATCTCTCGATATCAGCACTCCACACAAGCAGTCTGTTCCAGTGTTTAATCCTCGCCTCCATTACAAAAACCTATTTGTTTCATTCGATTGCAGATCCTTCTTTAATTTTTGAATGTTTAATACTTATGTAACTTACTGATTAGTAAATAAATGTTTTCTCATAACTATTGTTCTCTAAGTAATATCACTTAATCAAACCCTTTTCTAAGATTAGTAAGTACAAAAGCAATAAAACTGTATAATTCATGCTGATATCGTATCGGATCAATATCGGTTTAGGGCAATACTGAAGACAGAAATATCGGTATCGTATAGAAGGTAAAAAAAGTTGTATCTGGACACCCGTAGGAGATATCTGACATCTTGTTTTATGTTATATTTTAATCGCAAGATTCACTCTGAGTTAAAAATGCAGCAACTGAATGACTCAAAAAAATCTGCTGGGTTCACTCAGATTGGAAAGTTTTTGAACTGATTTGTTTATTATGTATGATTGTAATGAAAATATATTCTTGTAAAATGCATAAATTGGTGTTATATAAATGAAACCAATACAATTATTTTGTTCTTTTTAACTTTTTATAACTAACAATTTCCAAAAAGTGATTTTTAGACCAACAAAAATGAAAAATTGTTTACCTCCCAAGAATGTGAAATTTCTCTGCCTTACTTTTTATATTTTTGGAATAAAAAGTTCTGTTAAAATATGAAGTGTTAAGTTTACTGTAGTGTGGAGCGGCACAAAACAAAACAAAAATTACAAAATAATTGTTTCTGTGCTCAGTTAAAATCAACAAGAACAGTGGTAATTTATAATTTGTAGTTTTGGACTGCATGGCAAAAATTATTGACACTACTAGAATATACCATATTAAACACTTATCAGGTCAAAAGACATTGTGCATCTAAAATGTTCAGCGTTTTGATGCCTTTAACTGATTTTTGATATAAAACAGTTTACGTTTCATGAAATATTTGCTAAAATTACTCTCTTTATTTTGTTCTAAAGTTGATGAGAGCAGGCAGTCTTGTTCAGCTGAGCTACTTCATTTCAGTTTTGTTTTTGTTTTTTTGCATACAAATTATCTACAATTCAATCATTAAATTTAAGAAAAATCTATTTTCTTTCACATAATATTACTTTCAAATACCAATATCCTAAGAAATTAGTTCCACAATGCCTCAAAATATAAAATATTAGAATATCAGTCCAGCTAATAAAATATGGATAAATACTTTTAACTTATTTCAAGTCGACTATTTGACTATTAAAAAATGTAATCTATATGTCTTTGCGCCTCAGACTTTATTAAAACCAGCTGTCACTAAAACTTTTAATTGCACTCATATGTGTAATAAATTTTAAACAGTTAAAACATTACATTATCTGCTTAAGCCTCTAAAGTGTAGCTGTATTATTTTAGGCTCTGCTGGAACTGATGCTTGCAGTTTTCCTGAATCCTGCTACAGTTTTTAGGAAAATTATTTTTAGTTTACGTTTTTTTTCATCCATCTTCTCTTTTTGAGTTGATTTTTTTCAGTTAATGGCTTTTACAGGTTGTTTTAATAAAGACAGCTTAAAATTTGCAAAGGGGAACATGTCTGCAACTTTTTATGTTGACAATGAGTTCCGATGTTTTTCAATGCAACTTTCCATTTTATTGCTCCTTGTATCTTTACTATTGACAAAATGCAAAACAAGCATTAGATTGTAGGTTGAACTGAGATTATTTACTTTGAAAACTTTTTTTTTTCTTTTTCTAATCTGCCTCAGGTTACACAGCTATTGTTTACCGTGTAAATCTGAACCTTCAAAGGTTCCATGTTTTTGCATGTGAAAGAAATGCATTAATATATCTTGACAATAAATACAGTACGACATTTAAAAAATATGTAAAGCATTCTTAGATATGATCAATTATTCACCAAGGTTAAACAATAAATAACCTTAATACTTGCAATAAATTTCACATGTGAAGCGTTTAGACTCTGGGAGCGATCGAGTGTCCAGCATTGTTTCCCTTCATAAAGCTCGTAGTTTATTTCCAGTAACCACAATCCATGCCTGAGCTGAACTTGTTCCTTTTAGATCTCGCACTTTTACTCTGTTTCTTGCACTTTCCACAGCATTTCCGTTCGCCTGTTAGATCACATCCCTCGTTGATGCCAGGAACGTTACGGGTACAGAAAGCAAACACTGGCTGATTTACATACAGTAACCCCCCTGCGGTCATCCCTGCGGCGAAGCTGTCGCTGCTCCAGATATGCTTGTTGAATATTAATGCACATCTGCTCGTCTTCGACGTACAGACCTAGATAATACAAAGGTTGGAGCAAGACGACATCAGGGCCGGAGACAAAGCTCATTGTCACTGTGAAACAAGGACTTTCTTTGTTTGAGGACGTCATTCTCTAGGAGCGGCTGCGGTTTGTCGCTTGCTTCTCTGTGCTCTTCTAGCAAAGATTAAACACTGATGATTGTGCCTCAACTTGATTAACAATCGGATATAAGATTGAGATGCTTGGATTTATGTTCATTTATGATTTATGATCCTCAGATTAGCATAGATCAGGAGGGGTCAGTGTTGTCTTCTTAAGACAAATAATAAAGAAGGCAATTTTAACTTTTACTTTTAAAACAATATACTAAAAAGGCAAGCTTACAAAATAAGAACCACCACTTCAACGCTATTGTTATGTTATGTTCGAGTTCATTTTTTCTTGTGTTGCAAGTTCAATTCTTGACTTTGGGAACTTTTTTTTTTGTCCCAAACAAAGTCATGGCTCATAAACAAGACAGAAAGCAAACAAAATCCTATCAAGAACTTCAAAAAAGGTCCGGAGAACTATTAATGTAACCTAAAGGACTAGATTAAAATACAAAGTCAAAAACGAAAAAACATATTAGACGTTGCTAAAGCCTAATATATTGTAGCACACTTTCATTGTGTTGAATGTTTTGAAGTACATGTAGTAGCCTGAAGGAGTTTCCTTGCAGAAAAATCCTATTCTGGTGTGTTAACCATGCTTTTGCATGCATGTTATGCACATTTTACTTTAATATCCTGTTTATTTCTACATTCTAAGCCCATTTGCAGCTGCGGTCACTAGACTTTTACGAACAGAATATCTTGTTTGTTCTGTGTGGACTGAGCTGTAGCGTCTAAATTTGTTGTTTTTAAATCCTGTGCTCAAACAGGGAGCAAAAGAGTGACCTTAAAAAACGATTAAAGGTGAAACTGCTCCTCCCCTTTTCATTGTAAATCTCTGTTTTCATTTGTTTAATGGAAGTCTAAATCCAAAATACTTTAAAACCAGCGTCAAGCCCTGTTGTCGTCTGTAAGTAAGGCGCGACACATTTTAAATTCATCCCAGAATCAACAGGATTTTGAGTTGTGCTCAGTGCTAATTTGTTGCCATTTACTCTGACAGAGAGTTGAACAATTTACAGATTGTACTTTCTATTTGAGATTGTCACAGTTTAAGTGTTTATTCCCTCTCTGCCGTGGACAGACCCTGCCAAATCCTGCTGACGTGTTGGCAGGTATAAGACTCTGGTAAAATAATGAGAGGTCTGTTTAGATCCAGTTTTACCCTACTAAGACTCAGATTCAACAAACCTCAGAATAGACATGTTGACACAAGCACATCACTCCCAAATCCCTCATCCACACCCTGAACCCACCTCCCTTCTTACAGCCAATCAGAGCCTAGCATTGCGGGTGCGTTTTACAAGTCTCACGCTACCATGACCAAGCTAAATACCCTGCAAAACCCACTGGGACGTTACGCTGGGATTGGACAATTGAGGGTTTCACAACATCTGGGGATGGGAGAAAAATAAGCTTATGCAATGTATGCATAGGAATTTCCTCCTCCATCAATAAAGTAAAGCATTGTATTCTAGCTCTATTTAAATTGTCATCTGTGTGGGGAGTAGTTAATCACTATTATGTCACCCGTACTGTCCAGCTTGTGTTTAGAGAAGAGCCTTTACAGCTGCGCTGTAGGACAACAAACAACTCATAGTCCATAAAAAATGCTTGTATTTTCCCAGCTGTTTTTGATGAAACCAGTATGTCTCCACCGAAGATATGATGTCTGAAAGCTTGCCAAATATATAGCCCTGCTGTAATAATAGTGACTTAAGTGCAGGGTCCATGCCAGACAACCACTAGTACTATGAATTTCTGCACCATCATGAAGTTTCATGTCTGCTCAGATAACAGGTGTGACAACAACAGTAGACCAGTGCGTTTGTTCATTTTCAACCATTGAAAATATCTACAGAAAGCTCTGATTTTAAGCTTACATGCACAATTATAGGCGCCACCTTAGCTTGCCTGTTAACACAGAAATGCAACCAATAACTTGGATCTAACTTGGTGCATTTAGGGGATCTAAAGAAGTTATTTTGGATCTTTTGAATACGCCTTATTTGTTGGTTCCTCATGAGTTAGCCTGAATATTTTCAAAACTGCTAATGTCCTGAGATTTTCACTCACAACCATTTCTTAAGAGAAAGTGCCCTAAAAAAATGGGAAGATAACCACTAACTGACAGTTGCTGGTGAAGAAAATAATCGGTCGACGTCAGAAGTAAGTTGGCTGACTAGTAGCTCCTTACTGCTGGAGAAAACACGGGTCCCCCTGAAAGTTTCTTTGCCATATCGGTAAAAGGAACTTGAATTATATGAGCTTTATAAAGGATCATTTATTTTCAAAACCTCTGTAGGCGCTTGCAGTAAGAAGACTCACATCTCTTTGTTGCCATGGGAACTATTGGTGACATCTCTAGAGCGTACCCTGTGTCTTAGTTGTTGACCGCTGAAGGGAAAAAATGAAAAAAATGAACAGATTAGTTTCTGGAATGGTCTTTGTTGTGTAACTGGCCCATACCTAGCGCTCACTTTAAAGAGTTTGAGTATCAGTGAATACATGTAGCAAAGAATGAGGTTCCTGCTTTTCCTGGCACCGACTTTTCTAACAGAAGACAATTTTGTAAAAGGTTGCTGGCTAACTTCTAGCAGCAGCTGCAGAGTATGTGCTGGCTAAGAGTACTTTGATCAATGGAAACAAACACTAAAACGCATGACCGGGCATGAATAAAATATCGATCTAAGGCATTTGCAGCTTATCAGTGGTGTACGGCCGCAAGTTTCTGAACCCTTAGAACAGAAACATGTAACTTTATAGATGCTTATGGGAAAAACATTCCATTATCAGTTGGTATGGTCGTGATTTGGATACGGTCATAATTTGCTGGCAGTCTAAGGACAGTTAATACTATATTTTCACATACACTGTAAATACTTTTACTAATTGAAATTAAAAGAAGTAAACATTTTGCGTTATAGGTTAGATGGGGTAAAAATCTCTTTTTTCGCTTTCCTTTTCTTCACAATATTTAACAAATATAAATTTTCTTTGTAATTCTAACAGACTTAAAGCAGGATATTATGTTTAATTCAATGCCCTTTGTCTTCTTCTATTTTTTTTATCTTTATGATGCTGCTGCCCTTCCCTTACATCTATGTAATTAAGTGTATCCCAAGGAAGCAATTTCTTCTCGTCCGTTAAGCAGAAACTGATTAGTGCCGCAAGGATAAGGTGCAGGATTAGTCCGTACTGTGGTTCTTGAGTTATGCGGCAAACTCCAAACCCAGGTCAGCCTCTCAACTCTGTGCGCCGTCACAGATTCTGCTTTGATGTAGTGGGAGGTTATGAAGCTCAGACGGTTATTTCCTGTGATGAGTTGTCTTTTAGCTCTGCTGTAGCATCTTTTGCATGATAGAGTCGCGGGACGTCTGCTTCTGCCAGATTACAGTCACGGCGTCTTACTCTACACTTTGGCTCCTTTCGTTTCTTTGCAGTGGTTTGTACTTTAGCGCCACCTCCTCCATCTTGCAGCTTGTTTTTTGCCTCTTTAAATCCCCCGTCCACAATCCCCTCACTTCTCCCTGTGTGACGGCCGCCTGCTAATCTGTCTACCTTCTTTACAAAAGCCCTTCGCCCCTCTTCACTGTTCATCTCTGGTTGACTGCTGGCATTTGATATCTTCCATCTATCAACACCGAGGCCTACAAAGGCATTAATGGATGACAGTTTAGATCTGTCGACAGCAGTCTCTTTTTATTAATTTGCCAATCAACATTCAGTTCTTTATCATTAGGTCTGCCTGAGGGAATAATTCTTTGAATATATTGTGTGGAGGTTTTAGCTACTACAGTAGAAGAATAGATTAATCTTCTGCCTTTTCAGGGCACATTTTCTCTTTGATAGTTGGATATAATAAAGATATAATATACCTTCAATTACTCCCATACTGGCTGTAATTTTTATGGTTGGAAAACTGGACATTGTAGCAGCATTCTGGACAAAGTCTTGCTATGTGCGCCTTTTTGCAATTGCAGAATTCCCGCTCATGTTATGCTAAATACACATCATGGTACCATCACGCTAATTGGTGCATTTTATGCTAGCATTGTACTCAACATTGGGCTAGCAGTGTCACAAATTATGTTTTTGCAGGCGTTGTTCTAGATGCTGCATTTAATACTAGCATTGTATGGAATGCAAATTCTATATTATTGTTACAGACAAGCTAAATGTTGGTGTTTTGTGTGAAATGATTTCTGTATGTAGGAATCAAGGCTTGCTGATGCATTTTACTGACATCAGTAATGATAATTTATACATTCACCACGCTAACTGCTACATTGTATGCTACATTTTTTTCTAATTTGTCATCATTCTAACATTTTGTCCTACCATTATGCTTAATTTTACCTTTTGACTTATTCTATTATCACTGTCAATCTTTGAGACATTTATGCTAGCATCATGCTAAATGCTATATTGTAGCAATGCAAAAAGCTAATTTTTATCCTAGTATCATGAATAAGGATACATTTCATGCTTGAAAAATCATGAAATGATCATTCTAACATTTTGTCCTACCATTATGCTTAATTTTACCTTTTGACTTATTCTGTTATCACTGTCAATCTTTGAGACATTTATGCTAGCATCATGCTAAATGCTATATTGTAGCAATGCAAAAAGCTAATTTTTATCCTAGTATCATGAATAAGGATACATTTCATGCTTGAAAAATGTTTTATGGTAGATTTTCTTTGACGATGCGGCGTCAGTTGTACAATAAGCTTGCATCATGCTAAAATCCACCTTTTATTCTTACAATATGTTAAATGCTACATTCATGCTAGCACCAGGTTAAATGCTACATTTAACCTAGCACCAGGCTAAATGCTACATTTATGACAGCATCATGCTAATGACTTTCTCTGTGTCTCTGCCCTCTACAGGTCAGCCAGGGAAATGTTCCTGGTGTGGAGAGTGCCTCCCTTGCCATGGACACAGAGGAAGGCGTGGAGGTGGTGTGGAACGAAGTTCTCTTCTCAGACAAAAAGATCTTCAAAGCACAGGAGGTACTGTAACAGATTGAATCTTTTACTTGACTACATTTATTGTCATTTACTGACTCCAAAAGTTCAATGGATATAATCATCCAAATCTTATATAAACTCATGTTCGTTTTTATCAAAATTTTTAGCTTTCAATTAGAATCTAGATTGTTTCTGTATAATTTAGAGGACTTCTTTTTCAGTTTTTTTTAATCTTTTATCTTTTTTTATATATATATTCAGGAAACAATCAAGGAGATGTTTGAGAACCTGATGCAGGTTGAACACCCCAACATCGTTAAGTTCCACAAGTACTGGCTGGACATGAAGGAGACTCAGGCTCGGGTCAGAAATCTGCTCATTCACATACGTTTCGGACCACAACTTTTTAAATACACAGTATTAAACTAACATACTTTTTACCTTTTCCGAATGTGGCATGCAGGTAATATTCATCACTGAGTACATGTCTTCAGGGAGCCTCAAGCAGTTCCTGAAGAAGACGAAAAAGAATCACAAGACCATGAATGTGAAGGTCAGAGTTTTTACCCTCACGCCATCTAAGGGTGCGTTCTCACGGCATGTAATTGCGTCTTTCCATCGCCCCAAGAATTTCAAGTGTGCCACTTCCCTATGTGTTACTAATTCGGATATACTAGATCCGATAGATTTTAAAGCTTTTGCAGGTCAAATGATTA
The DNA here is from genome assembly GCA_032876305.1 of Orestias chungarensis. Taxonomy (NCBI): domain Eukaryota; kingdom Metazoa; phylum Chordata; class Actinopteri; order Cyprinodontiformes; family Cyprinodontidae; genus Orestias; species Orestias chungarensis. Next base: position 3,597,585 of record JAVLVB010000491.1, on the reverse strand, counting down.
TGTCGCATTTTATCCGAATTTGACGTCATTGGCGTGATACATGCTTCTGGACCAGAAGCCATACGTTGTAAATCTGAACATAAATACGGGCTAAAATTTGCAGTTTTGTGACAATAAGACCATCTAAAATCGATGCACAGAGGACGGCATCAGTTGTTCCGTCTGCAAACGCTGTGCTGCTCTGTGTGACGTCACATGGGAGTTGCTTTAGGATCTTTAACCGTTCACACAGAAGAGCGATGGCGGTTGCATTTTATTATTAGTATAAACGACAAGATGAGAAAACAAAATCACATCATACAATCAGAATTCAGCTTCTAGACCTACTTTGTGAACGCAGCCTTAGATTTGAGGTTTATTTTGGGAACTGCAGATCTACTTCTGTGTAAATGTATATTTCCTAATGAGTACTTTTGACCTGTTCTTGTATAGATATAAAGTTTCTAGGCCAATACTGCTGTAATTTATCCATTAGTTCATTCTTCTTAGGTCTTACCAAGTTGCCCTTCTAGCCTCTTAATGGAAAGTTTTATTATAACCCTACTTATTTTATACTACATGTTGTGTGTGAATTTTATAATCTATAACAAAAGTGTTCGCTTTCTTTCAGGCCTGGAAGAGATGGTGTACCCAGATTCTGTCCGCACTCAAGTATTGACAAATTTCCTGTTAAGAAAGTTCGTAAATTGGATGTGTTTTTTTTTACCTTGATATGCATGTTTTCTGTCAGTTATCTGCACTCATGTGACCCACCAATAATCCATGGCAACCTAACCTGTGACACAATCTTCATCCAGCACAACGGCCTCATCAAGATTGGCTCAGGTCTGCTCCTAGCAGGGCTTCTTCTGATACTGAAACCTGTTTATTTTACTTCGGGAAGCACATTAAATATGATTGATTTTTATTTCCACAGTGTGGCACCGGCTGTTTGTAAATGGTAAGATTTGCAGTTGCGTTTATAGTTTTTATCATATATGTCCATCTATATGTTACCTAAACACTGGTAGGATTTTCCCATTAGTGTTCCCAGATGCCAGCATCCAAAGCAAAGAAAGGCAACACCGGGACGAGCAGAGGAATCTTCATTTTTTTGCTCCTGAATATGGAGGCGAGTCTGCTGAGTGATCCTTCGGTTTACATTTCTGTATATATACTGTGCGTCCGCATGTTTGTGTCCCTTGCTAAAACTGGCCATTAATCTTTTTTTATCCATCCATCCATTTGGTGAATCTGCAAAAACAAAAGTCCAGCTAAGTTATGGCAGAGCAAAATAACAAGGCAACAGCAACATACAGAAAAAAAAAATTATTGGCCATTCGATGTTTATAAAAAAATACAGCATATGTTTTGCACACTAACTCATTAGTTTGTGCTAACATTGTAATTTCCTTGTGTAATATATAATGCATTTGTTATTTTTGTTTGTTTGTTTTTGTTTTACCTTTAGCTGGTGAGGATGATTACTCCATAGACATTTTCTCCTTTGGGATCTGTGCTCTGGAGGTGAGACTTTAAAACTGATCAATTAGATCTTGTCTCTTTCTCTTGTTTGTTGATTCTAACTTTATTTTGTTACCGTTAGATGGCAGTGCTGGAAATCCAGGCCAATGGAGATGCTGCGGTGTCCAAAGAGGCCATTGTTAATGCTGGTCAATCCGTGGAAGACCCTCCCATGAGAGTGAGTTTCATTGCAAGGCCTAAATAAGCAGAACATCAGTGGATCCAAGGGAGCAAGGATTTAAAAAAGCTAAATGTCCAACAATAATCTAATACTGTAAAATAAGAAAAAAACAACCATGATAAATAATTTTATTTTTAATTTAATTAGTAAAAAATTACTATAAATGTCTTAAATAATTGCTGAATCTTCCCTTTTCAGTTAGACTGCAAGGATACCTTTGGAAATTATTATATTCCTGCAAAGTTTTAAGTGTAGATTTTCAGGGTATTTTGCATTAAAGGTGGGAAAGTTGAGAATAATTTATAATAGGGCTAAACAATATTAGAAAATCTCACAATGCAGATAATATTGGTAAATACTACGGTAGTGACATCTGGTGCGATTTAACTGTTTTTTCTTTCCCCTTTGCATATTTGGGTATCCAACTCTATCCATCTCAAAGATAAAACTTCTGGACTCTTAAAATATGTTAGAAAACAATTATCCTACTCCAAACCGACCTTTGCAACATCAATATATCAACAATGATATTGCAATGACAAGATATAGGGGTTGGACAATGAAACTGAAACACCAGTCATTTTAGTGTGGAAGGTTTCATGGGTAAATTGGACCTAATCTTCCTTAAATGCACATTGCACCAGTAAGAGCAGAGTGTGAAGGTCCAAATAGCAATAAGAGCACAGTTTGCTTAAAATATTGGAATGCACACAACATTATGGGTGACATACCAGACTTCAAAACAAGACAAATTGTTGGTGCATGTCTTGCTGGTGCATCTGTGACCAAGACGGCAAGTCTTTGTGATGAATCCACAGGGGCAATATACATGGCACTACTGCTATGGTTAAACCTTTGGTCACTCGGGCCAATGCCAAATATCAGTTTTAATGGTGCAAGGAGCGCAAATTTTCCCCACATCCAGTAGAGTTACGGTGTGGAGAAGCCCCAAAGAAGCGTACCACCCAGACTGTTGCATGCCCAGAGTGAGCCATGGGGGTGTATCAGTGATGGTTTGAGCTGCCATATCGTGGGATTCCCTTGGCTCAATACACTTTGGGGTGTTTTGGAGGAGCGAGTCAGGAAATGTTTTATTCCACCAGCATCATTGTGACCTGGCCACTACCCTGTAAGAACAATGGCTTAAAATCCTTCTGACTACTGTGCAGAACTTGTATATGTAATTCCCAAGACGAATTGAAATTGTATTTGCCGCAAAAGGAGGCGCTTCACCATAAAAATAAATTATGTGGTCTAAAACTAGGTGTTTCAGTTTCATTCTCCAACCCCTGTAGATTTTTAATGCCTCCATTTGCAGTCACAAAAACCTTGCATCATTACAAAGCATAACACATTTTCTGTAAATTATATACAGAAGTTCGTTTTAACCAGAGGTTTAACATTAGGAAGAAAAGAAGACCAGGAAGGACTAGGGTCAGTCCACACAGCCGCATGATAAGGATCGACGTCTTGAAATTCATTTCAAGACGTCGATCCTTATCATGCGGCTGTGTGGACTGACGCCGTCTCTTTTGCTCTCTGCAGGAGTTCACGCAATCGTGTTTGCGCCACGATGCCAACCTCCGTCCTACAGCTCACGACCTTCTGTTCCACCGAGTCCTGTTCGAAGTCCACTCCCTCAAACTGCTCGCCGCCCACTGCCTCATCAACAACCAGTGTGAGTTTTATCACCTCCCAACACCGGGCTGCCAAGATCCCCTCATCTGAATCATCCATCTGTTCTTTTAAGCGTTTTAAGAGCAGATACACGTTATGAGATGTTTTCTTTTCTTTTAAAGGCGTTTGTTTTCCTGAAGGTATTATTTTTTTTCTCTATCCACAGATTTGCTTCCAGAGAACTGCGTAGAGGAGAAAACAAAGTCGTTTGACCCGAGCGCTGTCATGGCTGAGATTAAACATGATGACAGACCCGGAGTTCAGCTCAAGTACAAAAAAATAACTCCTTGTATTTTTTGCTGTGCTTGAGTTTTTCCTGACAGGTGACACTGAACTGTCCTCTGTCCTTTTCCTTTGCGTTTAAGGTATTCCCACGTTTCCCCTTTAGAGCTCGACAAGTTTCTGGAAGATGTCAAGTAAGTGCTTCAGTCCGAGATCTGTTCTGCTTCGGTCAGTACGTGACATGGTGAAATAATTTGCTCTCAACAGGAATGGGATTTACCCCCTGATGAACTTCGCCTCGTCTCGGCCTCACCCTGTCCCCCGAGCTCTGTCCTTGTCTCAGGAGCAGGTGGAGACGGTGAAAACACCGACACCTGAGCCCCAGGAGACCGAAACCAGGAAGGTTAGTCTTTCACATTCCACCACAACCACTAGATTTGTGTTTGGTCAGCTTTTACAACTGATAGAGACCGGTCAATGGCGTCAGCTCTTCAGACATCGCCTGATTGTGGCATATTTGGGAAATCTAATCTGTATTTGCAAAAAATGTTGGTATTAGCACTGATTATATTGGGGTTGAGATTAAAGGTTGTTGATTTTAGCTGAAACAATGAAAGTTCAAGCATCCGTAATCAATGGATGCAGATGAATAAATGCACCATTGCTGTTTAAACATGCTTCCATTCATGGCACACACAGATATGGGATACACAGTCATAAACCTATAAATCATTCTGTTTTCATAATGTATCTTTTAAAACTTTCATGCTGATTTAAGCCCAGAAGATCCAGCAGAGACCATCCTGTCCCTAGTCTAGTGTGAAGATGGCCTTATTTCAAAATTCACAAACAAAATGCCAGTAAACTGATGCTAGATATGTGTGGACCTGTTTTTTTATCACTATTTTTATTCTTTATATCAGTTAATATCACCTAGGAACAAACATATACTCATCATGACACTTTGTGTTTGCGACTCAGGTTATTCAGATGCACTGTAATTTGGAGTCAAATGAAGAAGGGACCAAAACTCATGTGAGTCACACAGTACTACAGGTACTTGCCCATTCTACATAACTCTTTTAAACTCATTAATGATTAAACATATTGGGCTATAGTTTTTGTTTTTTTTCCTCTAAAATTGGTCTCTTGGTTTAATTTCGATATTTTTTTCCTCAGCTTTCGTTATTTCTGAAGATGGACGACAAACTTCATCGGCAGCTTAGCTGTGACATCTTTCCAAGTACGTTTAATTAATTGATTTAGTTAATTTAATCGACATAAATTAACTAACAATGCATCCTAAAGATTTCAAAGATGTAGATTTTAGCATTGTATCCTTTCTGCAATACAAGTAAAACAAGTAGATAATCAAAACACTAAATGTTTTGCTCTCTGTAATGTTACTGAGGTGTTTTTGGAAGAAATGTGTAAAACGGTTAAGTCTAACGTCTTTAAGATTCATTTTGAGTAGGCAAATACCATAGCTCTGCATTGTATTCATATAATCTTTGTATAGTTTTTCGTAGGAATGCACAGATTTGAAAATTTGGGCTGAGTCTGATATCAGATCCAAATATTGCAATTGTATCCGGTAACAGATATTTACCAATGTTCTAAACATTTCCCTTATATGTATAAACTACCGCATTTTTTTTTTTTTGTAGATTCTTATTTTGTTTTTAGTCAATAGTACAATTAACATTTTTTTATATTGTATTTATTAAATTGACTATTTCTTCATTCAAAGCTGACCTCTGTCAAATACAAAATTAAATGTTTTCCTTTTTGGATTTATTTATAATGATGGTTTTAAAAAAATCTGTAAGACAATCATTATGAAGTCAAACTCTGTTTTTTCCTGCTGTTTTTTTGTTTGTTTTTTTTGTTCTTGTTTTTTTTGTTCACAATATTTACATCTTAAATGACAACTCTACTGTACTAGTCATCTAAAAGCTCTGTTTGCAGCCTGACTTCTCTTTGTTTAAAAAAAAAAAAAAACTAAAATGCCCTTTTATATCCTATTATAAAAGAATCTGAACGGAAACACTACCCAAGTTTGAGCCATCTGGTTTTGTTTAAGACATTCCTGGAAAAATTACTGTAAGAGTTATATTAATTAATTAGGTTATTTTGAAATGCAAACACGCTTTAACGTTAGGGTCGTTTTTACAGGCTACAAACTAAAAAATACCTTCAACTAAACCTTTATTAGGTTCTTTTCTTTCTGTTTTTCTCTCCCTCTGCACTAGACTATCGCCTGTAGTTGTCCTAAAAGGGTGCCAGGGTTTTTTTCCGTGGTAGTGTGCTGCGATCAATTACAGATAGCAAAAACCCTGAAACTAGTTAAAAAAATGTAACTCCTAAAACTGTATTAGGAAGAATTACAAATTGTACTTGAGAAGATTTACAAAAAAATCCCGGCCTGTTTAATGTTTTTATAGATCCTCTGTTTTGGACAGTTCTTCCGACCTACACATTTTCTCTTTCCCCTTCTGCCTCAGTTTCTTCTTAACTTTTCCAAACACAAAGTAAGCTGAGAGTACAGAGGTTTAACAATAGCTTCATGTTAATTGCTTACATATGTTTTGTTGCATGGTAACTCAGGGTACGATGTGGGACCATTACTGAACCCATGAACCGATTTTTATAGACAAAGCCTAACTGAGATATTGCTTTCAGCGGACACTCCGAAAGACCTCGCCAGTGAACTTGTCCACTACGCCTTCATAAACGAGGTACATGGGAACCTTTAATAAACATTTCTTTTAATTATCTTTATCTGTAAATAATACATTGCAGTAAAAAAAAAGTTTAAATCCTTTAGCATTTCATCAGTTTGATTTTTGTTTAGTATGTCCTAAATATATAACACCGGCATTTTCCTATAAATATAACTTGAGACATAAATCACTTTTTGAATGATTTATTTATATATATTAGGGGAAAGCTATGCAAACCAAACAGGTCCTGCTGTATGTGAAAAAGTAACGGATTGTTTGATATGAACAGCTACACTTTTCTCCATAAATATGCGATAACTCTCCTGGGAGTCTTTTCCATCACTGTTGGGGAATTTTGACCCATTCTTGTATACAAAGTTGTTTTAATTCTTCCAAATCGGAAGGTTTCTTAAGATAAAAGGACTGTTTAAGGTCCCTCCACGACATCCTACTGTCCAGATTTTTCGTAGGTCACTTCAAAAGACTATATTTTCGGCAGTTCGAGCCCTTCAGGGTGTAAAACAGTAATTTTTGTTGGTTGGCCACTCCTGGAATGATTCGCCACCCTTGGGTTTTCTTCCCTTTGTGAAAAATTACTCCTGTAGTTCACTGGAGTCCCAAAGCTTTGGAGATGTTCCAAATGGCTGAAACCTTTTTGTCATCTGTTTTCTTTAGATTTCTATACATGGAGGCTAGATTTGTTGGTTTTTGATTTATTTTACCTCACATCACAAGTTCTATCCACAGGAGATTTCATTGATCAGGAAGTAATCAAACTTTGGTGTTTTTAGTGACATTTAACACATGATTAATTTAATTCATGACTTTACAAGGGGCTGATGACTTTTTCACCGTGGCACAGGTTGAGTTAAATTTGTAGTTTCACTAGGACATGTTTTTCAATTAGTTTGATGATCTAAAACCTAAACAAATAGCTGATTCATGAGGTGAAAAGGAAGTGGCGTGATGGTTGATCTACTTATTTCTCTGATGCTTGGCATTTTAATTTATGAACTACTTTTTTTTTTCAAAATAAAAGCTTACAATTTTCCAGATAAAAGTAAAATACTGGAAGCAACTGGAAAGTGTTTCATAAGACAGACTTTTAAGAACTAAGCATGATACCATCCGTTTGTGTGCAGGAGGACAGCGAGAAAGTGGCAGCGTTCCTGGAGGACTCCATCAGCCGACACCGGGTCCGAGCGCTGGCCACTGGGAGCAGTCAGTGACGACGGCAGGGGTCACGGCAGCAGCTGGGCCTGACGGAGGACGCCGCCAGGGGACGTCACAGGTGGAGGTCGACAGAAGCAGACGGCTGTGGAGGACGTTGCAGCAAACGCTTTCGGAAGTCAGTAAATCATCCCAGTTAGTTGGAAGGTAAAACCGAAGGCACTTCTGGTTGGAGGATCGCAAAAGACCCACCTTCGCCAACGGAGCAGCAGAAGATCTACAGCGTCCCTGGATAAAGGGCTAACATGTCTTAAAGCATCGGCACAAATTGAGCTTTCCCTAATGGTCGTTACTGAAAAAGATTTACTTACAGAGACTGCAGTTAACATTTGAGAAAGACACTGTACTGTTCCATGCCTCCTCTGCACTCTAGTGCCCATATTTGATGTGACACAAACACATGACAGTGATATTACGAAAACATTCATCCCTCTAAAGCCTTCAGTCCATCACAGTTTTTTTTGGGGGGGGGGATTTTAATATTCACCTACATGCACTGTTAATAAATATTCAGTTATTTATTTCTACTACCAAAACTGAACCATAGAAACATTGCACAGCTCTGCTTCGTTTTACCCCCTCTTACTTGCACTACTGGAGTTAAAGGCTTCTCACACAGCTTAATGTGCCATGTCTTAATGCATTTATATGTCAAGCTAATGAGACGGTGACTTTTATAGTGTTCTGAAAGCCAAAGACCTGCAAAAGTGCCTGATGTGGCAATGAAACGGCATCGTACCCAACTTTGCAAATTTGGAAAACAACCATTTGCGGTTGGTCAGTTTCCATCCAAATGAGCTTGCATCTCTTGATTAGGAGTATTTAAAGTCAAATTTGGTGACAGTGAAACGGGATTTGGCTCCTAAGGTCATTATTGGAGGTAACAACAGAATCAGCTTTACACAAACAACATTTTTGAAGTGTTGGGTAATAACATTTACGAGACGAAATCGCCAGATTCTTGATATATTTTCTTTGATCTATAGTTGTTTTATTGAACTTGTTTTGTAAATGTATTTAGATATGATTAAAAAAAGGCTAATTCAATCCACTTCTTAGAAATTAAATAAAGATTTTTTTTGGGGTGTATCTGTGCTTGATAATCGCTGGTGTTTTGAATAAGAATGTAGCTGATTGCAATAAGATATTGTAACCGTGACTCTCAAATTTATTTTGTTGTAATTTTTTTTTTTTATCATGCTTGGGCCCAAGAACCATGTCTTTTTTGATTTAGTTTAAATAACTTTGAGGTCCGTACAGGCCTGGACATGTATTAAAAAGTTTGACTCAAGAGTGTGGACAAAAATAATAGTCATTTCTAGGCTCTGTTCCCAAATCTGTTGTCTCCCTTCCTTCAATAAATCCATCCATCCTTCTGGCCTTGTTTCCTTCCAGCCATCCATCAATGTAACAAATTATTCATCCATCCATCCTTCATTTGTTGCTTCCCTCCTTGTTTTCCTTCATACATCCTTCTGTCCTTTTCTTTTCCACTGATCCGTTTATGTATTGTTCCTTCCTTCTACGCATGCAAACCTCCTTCCTGGTTTCTGTTCATCCATCCATACAGCCTCCCATCCATCTTTCTTTCTTTGCTTCCTCTGTCCATTCATACAACTTTCCAGCCATGTTTCCTTTAATACAGCCTTCATCTTTTCTTGTTTGTCTCCTAATCCATGCAACGTCTGTTCCTTGTTTCCTTAATTCCATCCTTTCATACAACCTTCAGTTCCTGAATCAAAAATACTTTATCTCCAAGGGAAAGTAAATTCCATCCATCTTTTCTTCTTTCTTTGTCATCCCATCCGTGCAGCCTTCCTTCTTTGTTTCCTTCTATCCATCCTTCCAATCATCCATCCCCTCCTCAATCCCTTCTTGTAAAAAGTAAATTGAGTATGAAAACTTTTATATTTGGAGGTTTCATTGTTTGACACTAGAAAACTTGGATATAAATTAAGCTACTTTCTTTTATAGCTAAATAAAAAGTGTATTAACTTGATCGATAACTCACAGCTACAAGATTTTTGGGGGTTATTTTTCCTTTCAAAAATGAGTAAGAACCCTCATAAAACAAACATGCAGCTCATGTCTGGTGGTGTATTTAGTTTCAGGCTGCATATTTAAATCTCTATTCTAAAGATTACAGTGGATTTTTTGTAAATCTAGATTATAAATGTTTGCCAGATCCACCTAATTTTGCCACGTATGTTTATTTATATGTTTGCTGGATGGGGGATCGTAAAGCTTGCAGATTCATAACAATTATGCTGCTTGTACAGTCTTTGCTAACAGTACTTGCTATGGTCTAATTCTCTGTGTTTCTGTAAAGACAGGATTCTCCCAGACAGCCAGATTGTACATACTTGGTTGTGGTCATCAAAACGGGAATTACATTAAACAGCCTCTTAACACGATGCAGTGCCAGTGTGGCTTTCCTTTCTGCCAGTGAACTGCATGTCTTAATAACCTGCAACCATTTTGAAACTTTGCATTTTGCCTTTTTTTTTTCTGCCTGTCACATTTGAGTTCCAGAGGAGAGCTGACCAAGTTATTGAATGTTCAGACTGTATGAGAATATAACCACAGACATGCATATCACTTTTATTATTACCTTGGATAACTTTTCTTTTGTGACTCTGTTGAATGAAATTTGCCTTTGGCTGTTAAACCATTGTTGGATATTGTAGCATCTATGATTAAAATACAAGAAAAAAAACGTTATTTTGTGTTTGTTTGTGTGCTTTAATTTATGTTGTGTAATTTTTCGAAGTTAGTGGGATGAACCTCCTTTTCGATGGTTAGGGCTCACAGGTATAGTGTGAAACTAAGCTTTTGGATAGGCATAAATAAAATAATAATACAATGGAAAGTCCTCAGAGGGAGAAAAAATAACTTTGTTTTAAAATTACAAGTTATTAAAGTACATCAAATTATTGAAAAGTTCATTAAATAGTGTAAGTTAAACGCTGATTTTTATTATACTGATACATAGTGTCAATTAAAAGCATTTTAATTGACACTGTGTTTTATTGCTTTGCTTCAGTCATAATCAAAAAATCTTTTAATTAAAATGGATTTTTACAAAATAATAAAAAAAAATTCATGTTACCAAATGAGTCCATAGATATTCACAAACTTCAAGTCATAGTATACTAGATGCACGTTTGGCTTCTATCACAACTCGGAGGTCTCATTCAGGGTTTCGCATATGGATGCTGCAGTTTTTCTCCACCCTTCCAGCTTAACAGTTGAAGCTCTGTCGGGGTGGATGGTGGTGTTTGATGTGAAGCGTTAGAAGCCTGTCAAATACAGCATGCTGTCTGATGGTCAAACATTTCCATTCTGGTTCTATTTTTTACTATATGTTATCATGTATCTCACATGCCTGTTGGAATTTTTGTAGAGCCTTGAAATATCTAAAATAATAATACGGAAATAGGGTCCTAATGAATTTTTTTCTTACAAAATACCAAACTCAACTTGTGGAATAATTATGCAATCAACGTTTTGAGCAAATCTAATCTTTTTTTGTTTAAAAACAACACTTTAAAAATCCTTAACACCAGTATGTTTAAAATCTAGTTTGTGATTTGGGAAACCTTTAATCGATTTGTAAACAAGGAGGAAATCAGTGTTTTATTTCTGCCTTTCAGAAACAGAATACTTTATTAATCCCTAAAGGAAAATTGCTGTAGGTAGAAAGAATTAAACACTAATAAAATAAAAGATACATTTTTTTAAAATATAATATATATATTTAATTTGGACCACATTACGAAATGTAGCTTAAAAGCAATGTTTAAAGACTAAGCATTGAATATTTTAAAAATAGAGCAGAGTAAGGTAATCTTCATTTCTGAAAATTATGCGGACTCGCCCTTTAGACAATCCTGCTCTCATGTTGGAAACCAACTTCCGCTTCAGTTCAAATGAAAACCTTCATTCATTGTGTGTGATATCGCGATATTCCGGAAGTCTCGCGGGTCTGAGGAGTGCGGCCCTTGTCCGAAGGTGTGCTTCATGGCGGTTACGAACACTGCGGTAAATACATAAAAAAAGACCTCTAACTTTTCCTTTATTATCTTTTTTCATTGTTGTTGCGTTGGTAAGGCGCCGTGTTTTTTTAAATAATCATATAACCGATTATTTATTTTATGTTTCGACTAAAAGAACAAAAACCTTCAGCGTGGTTTACGCGCCATAGCAATGAATTGCTAAGCTATGCTAATGTTATGTCTGCCGCTAGCAACAAAGACGTCGGTAGCTGAATACAAATTAGGCCCAGCTACGCATTGTTCTCTTTTTATTTCGATTTTTTAACGTGTGTGGTGAAATTATGACGCAGTTTTAAAACCTTTAGTAGTCTTATAGGTTAGCTTTAGCCCGCTGCAGCTAGTCCGCGCTTTTAACGTTACTATGGAGAATCGCGTTCAGTGCTGCTAACGGTTAGAAACATCCAAGCAATACGGGGGAAAAAACCTATTTATAACTGAGCTGCCTGTTTTTAATCAGCATTGTTAGTCTGAAGACATCTCTTATCTCCCCCCACATAGAAATTGTTGAATTGTTAAAGCTTCCCCGTCTGTCCTCTACCCCTGGGGGGCTTTCCTGTCTCAGTCTGGTGGACCCAGCGGTTAGTGTTGCGTAAGTAAGGCGCTCATCCAGGCCCACCTGGTTTAAATCCAGGTGTAGGTCCTCAATATTTGCATGTTTATTAACTAATAACTGTGTTAAAACTGATATTTAACCTGCTTGGGGACATTTTAGTTGTTGTGCAGTACGTATAAACACGTTAAGTGAGTGGTGAGGATTCTGGTTTTCTGTTTTTTTTTGCTGACCTTTTCCCCCCTAATTTTTTAACCGCAGGGAGGTGAAGCGCTGACGATGGAGAATGGACAAGGCACAGGCTCCAAGCTTGGCCTACCGCCTCTTACCCCAGAGCAGCAGGAGGCACTACAGAGGGTAACTATATCCGATTGTATTCTGAATGCACAACATAAATTAAACCATACCTTTAAAAGGAAGCATGTAACTGGAATAATCGAGAGGGGACATAACTTTTTGCGAAAAATCGTCATCTGAACAGCATAGTGCACGATTTACTTTTAACATTCTGAAGTTGTATTCATGCATATGCAATGTTTATCTGGTAGGACCGAGTCTCAAAGTAACAACAAACTCCATTCGATATTTTTAGAATTGCTATCGGTCACACAGACAAGAAAGCACACTTAAAGGAGAGGAAATAAGGGAGGGGGGGGGGCAAATATGTTGCCTTATGATGTCGTTGGGATTTACCATTATTTTTGCCATTAAAATTTTACTAAAATCCTGCAGCCTTAGTCAGAAATACATTTAAAAATATATAGAAGCTCAAGACCATTTGGAGATTTTAAAATCAATTCTACACTGAACTGGAAGTTACCTGCTTTCGGTTTCTTTTACTGGTTCTTAAACCAGCTGCAGCATTTTGCACTAATTGCACTAATTTTAAAAAGTGCTTGTAGTAAAAATATCATTGTCCAAAACATGAGACCTACAGCTTAGTTGGTGCCGACAACACATTTTAGTTTTAAAAAAACGTCAAGTTTAAGATATCAGGAAAGGTCCCAAAGAGTGTAATGGATCATTTAAAAAAAGGTTTTAATTGGTACCAACTCAGACAGTAAACATACCAATAGTGCTGCTTGTCATCGTTTATGTCACCATTAATCGGTGTGTTCTGTTTTCTGTTGCACCTAAAGAGAAAGATTAATTACACCAGTGTAATTGGTGACAAACTTGTAGTTTTGAAGACTAGATACTTTAAAGCACCTGATATAAAAACTCTTTTTCTATTCAATTGTGGTAGTCGTTTATTATTGGTTTGATCCGCTGCATGCAACCGATGAATATTAAATCGGTAGTTAAGGTTTGCCAACTTGAACCTTTGACCTCAGGGAGGGAATATAGGCGACAAACTTTTTTTTTTTTATTCTCAGTTCAACAACTTTTTTTAACCCCAAAAAATTATATCTTTGTATGCAGGGCATTCTACCGTCTGTACAAATCACATGGCGATGGCATTCTGAGTGCATAAAGTTTTAATTTTATATTTAGAGATACAGAAAAATTACTTAACTTTGCAGAATGCAGCCGGAATAACCCTGTTACTCTTTCCATTTCCAGGCGAAGAAGTATGCCATGGAGCAAAGCATTAAGAGTGTGTTGGTGAAGCAGACCATCGCACATCAGCAGCAGCAGCTCACCAACCTGCAGGTTAGATGTCACAAGCTTTTTGGTTTCTCCCCCGAAACAGTACGTGGTAATGTGGCGTATCGTCAGTGAGTCTTGATTCTTAAAAGATGACCTTAACCTGTCCATGCTTTAGTGACTCCCGCCACTGGGGTTAGGATCAGATCCTCTGGAAGCCCCTCCTCCCCTCTCCCTCCCCTCCTTGTGCTGTGAGAAACAACACATGTGTAGACCATCTACCTCTGCTTTTTTTCAGATGGAGATGATCGTCCTGAAGGCTTTGGTTACCATGTTCAATGCTTTGCACTTTTAAAAATGGGGGGGGGCCTTGCTTTACCTTAACTGCATTGTGGTGAATCTGTAAACTAGGCATGGGAGGTAGATCCTCTGAATGTTTTGCTGTTCTTATAGGGAGGGTCTGCATATCGTGTTAGCTTAATCGCTTTTTTTGTCTTGTCAAGCAGAGCAATGACGTTTCTTGAAAAAAAGCAAAAGCTAAAGGGGTATCTAACAGACTTTTCAGCACTTTTTTCATCTTTACTGTCTTTCAGATGGCAGCAGTGACAATGGGCTTTGGAGATCCTCTCTCACCTTTACAATCGGTCAATAGATTATTAAATTTTTTTTCCTTGTCCGCATATCCAGTGGAAAAGGACTGTTACCCTTCTTTTACTAGTTGCGATGTCAACAATCCCTGCCTTTTTTTTTTTTACCTAACTAAAGAATGCATATTTTATAAGGAAACATTGGTTTTCACAGCGACCTTATTTGCAAACGTGTCTGCAGCGTTTGGGAGTCGTCGTTTGCTTTTGCTTTTTTTAACTAAATAAACGTCTAAACAACCTTTTTACAATGAAGCGTTTCTAAAGGGAGAAAAAGGCACGTCTCTTTGAAAAATATGCATTTCTTGTTTTGGAAAACAGCAGCTGGCAGGAGACAAAAGAGGGATAGCAATCCCTTTATTGACCAAAATGAGAGAACGTCTGTGTCAGGGATTTGTTTTTTTTCCCCCCTATTTTTATTATTATATATATATTTTTTACAATTCTGAATAGTGAGCCTTTTCTCAGTAAACAAACAAAATCATCTTCTCGTTACGCTGTAGATTAGCAAACTTTACCCTCGGCTGGTAACGCACTGAGTTTAAGAAGCAGACGAAAGACTAAAGTCACCAGTAAGACACAAAGCATCCCCTCAACTTAGACTCGAGAAGAAAAGTCCAAGACATTTATTTGGATTTTTTTTGAACGCCACTCTTACTTTTCGTTACCTTACTTTGCATCCCCCCTGGAGTCCAGGTCAGTTACCGAAAGCCAAATATTTGTGAGGGCTGTGCATGTCGATCACTTATGTGTTTGTTTGTTTTTTTTTGCCCCCATATCTCAGTAAGTAACAGAACACTAACAGAAAATAGGCCAAATTTGAATCGCTTCAGGAGTGTCAGAAGTTTTTTTTGACTCAATCCTGTTGATAAAAGTTCCCCCGTTATTAATCCCCTATATATTCCTGATCAGGCCCTCCCAAAACTGAGAATTGACCTTTGACTATTTTGGGAAACACGCCCAATAGTGCAGGCACCTATACATATTTATATATCTAATTTATTTGTGCGTGTGTGTGAACATTTACACTCCTTTCTCTTACTCTAATGCTTATTGTTTGTTGTTTTTCCCCTGACTGACAGGTGGCAGCTCAGCGGCAGCGAGCACTGGCGATCATGTGTCGGGTGTACGTGGGCTCCATATACTATGAGCTCGGGGAGGACACCATCAGGCAAGCCTTCGCCCCCTTTGGCCCGATCAAGAGCATTGACATGTCTTGGGATTCGGTTACGATGAAACACAAGGTCTGTAATTTAACGTTTATTTGTTTTTTAAGAAATGCACTTCGTACCGTTTGAAATTTCCCACATTATTGTCACAATAAAACCAGAAATATAGGTCTATAGACCTCTAGTGCATCAGCCTTTTTAATTAAAAAAATCTAGTGTGCATTTTGTTGCCCTCTTAACTCAATATTTTTCTAATCATTCAAACCCTTTTAGGGTACAGCATTTCCGACAATCTTTAGATGTTATTTTTGCCAGTTTTTTCTCTGTCAGACCAAACGAGAAGGTCTTTATTGTCGCTGCAGATAAAGTCCGGATCACTCTCACACACAGATCACTTTAAACAGACCTACATGGTGGATTTCTGATGTACGTTTATGCTAATCATCCTACTGGAAGCCGAAAACCTGCCATATTCCTATATTTATTGCAGCTTCTAACAGGTTTTCTTCCAGGATTCTGCTGAATTTATCTTAATCTTTCATAATCTGCCTCAGCTGGAAGCTGCCACCCTCATATTTTTAGCAAAGCATTTGCTTCCAGACGCTTCCTGTGCTTCATTATGGCTTATGATAAACATTTAATTTTTTTTGCCGTTCTTCCAGGAGGACCTAAATTATAAGTTAACTAATGGTTGAGCTGCAAATCTTCAGGTGCTTCATCTCAAGCTCCTTATCTCCTTCTCTTATTAGTCCTTTACTCAGTATGTTTTCATACTCTATTCAGGTTTATAACCCTATTGATCCTAAGGTTTTAAAGTGTGAAAAAATGCTGGAATAGCTCAGAGGGTTTAAATGTTTTTGCAATGCAACATAGACTTTGATTACATTTCTGTCTTGTGTGACCGTTTGCCTGGTGTTGATGTGTCCAGGGCTTTGCCTTTGTTGAATATGACGTGCCAGAAGCGGCTCAGCTGGCTCTGGAACAGATGAACTCGGTCATGTTAGGCGGCAGGAACATTAAGGTGAGTGGTTTCGGAGAGGCGAGCATCTCCGGCGGTTTGTGCTGCGGTGGGACGTCAGGAAAGCTGTTATCTTTAATTCAGGATAAAGGTGGAGTGTTTTTTTTTTTTAGTTCATAATTTGAATTTTATTGCAGGGTTGTGAAGCCAAGTCTGGATAAGAATGGAAAAGTCTCCAGACTTTATTCCTTTTTTTTTATTATTTAAAATACCTTAAATCTAAAATTCTGAAAGGGAAAAGTGTTTATTTGCTGCTTTATATTTAAATGACATCTCTCATATTTCAGTTGCCACATCCTAATGTCATTTTTTTAAGTTTTCTTTTTATTTGGCTTGTGGCAACCACGCCTTAATAATGATGTTGCTTTTTCACTCTCCTATCACTTTGAAGCAGAGTTTGCCAACTTTTTCACAAACAAGTGAAGGTGTCACAGTTCACAAATTGGGCTGAGAAGAACCTGGATTAATGGTAGGATAATCTATTGCAGATTTTAGATTTGTGGTCCTCAGAATATGGCAGATAAATGTTGATCCAGGTATGACAACAGTCTTTATTTTACTTCTTTATTATTCACACTGCTGACTCTGAAGGTTGTCGTGTTATTGTGTTAACATCCATCCTGTTTGAGTTTTTGGAATAGAGCAGCAGTATTGGTATCGTATCGGCCCGAATAGTTTCAGATAAGTGCATCTCTAGTATGCGTTATTACACACAACAGAAAGAGGTCTGAGCACTACAGCAGGAGGCTTATTTCAACAGACTTCCTTAGCCGCTCTTGAAGGTTCAGCCAATCAGCACTAAGGAAAACAACTGGGGCTCCTGGATTGGCTCCTTCACGTACGCCAGCCAATAGTGTGTCAGGTAGCGTTACAGGGAGGTATTTAAGCTTCCCAGTCTGAATTTATTTTTGATATTTTACATATTCTCTACAAAAACAACCTGCAAATCATTAAACTACATTCCACATAACATTTTGCGAATGAGCCTTCAATGGGTGTGGGTTAAATTGTTAGTCTCATAAACAAACATAAATATTGAAGAAAACTTTCAAAAGGCACATTTTCAAAATATTAAAATGATTTGTCTGAACAGCTATTTTCCCCATACCTTCAGTGTGGAAATATGTGATGATCCAATTTCTATTGCGCTTTGGTCTTTACAAACCTCACCCTGGCCTTGTTTATACTTGACCTGTTCAGCAATGTTAAAAACTCCATCCAATTTTTCCACACCCATGTACGTTTAGCGGAGTTTAAATAAATCATCTTAAAAGAAGTTCGTTTGGTGCCTGTGCTTTCTGATTAAAGGTTTTACACAAAAAAATGGGATGAAGTTTTATTTATATCCTTTTGAAAGGGTTTTATTTTTATAAATTATTTAAATGAAATTATTTTATGTATTGGCTCTTCGGAACCTCTAACTTTGATTTAAACCAAATCAATTAATTAAAATGGACAGCTGTCTCGACCTCACATACGATGGTGTAAAGTTACACATTCAGCCCTGTGGTGAGCATGCCGGAGTTGAATCGGGACAGGAAGAAACGGCACGTAAAATAACCGATAGCTAATAAGAAAATAAACACGCTAAATACTGTTAATGAAGTTGATATCAATATAATGTTGAAGGCGTGTCCGCAGCTTCGTTAGTTTTTCTTCTGTACTTATTCCATCATTTTGTGTTTCTTCTGTAGAAATAAACAATAAACTAATACGTGTGGAACAAGACGCTCATCCCCAGCAAGGTTTACCACTTACTAACTCTGCTCTAAACATGCTGGTAGAGACAAGTTCATATATTTGCTAAAATAATGTCCAACTAAGTCAGCCTCCTGCTGAACATTCAGGATAAAGATAAAATGGCATGCAAATTTAAATGTAGAGCATAGAAATAATATTCTGTACTCTCAAATTGTTTAGTTTTACATTTTTGTATTTTTTGCCTAAGAAATGAACAAATATTTTATACCGTTGAGGTCATTTGTTCCTTTTAAAGCAACAGTGGCAGGCTAAATGAATTGCAGTGAACAGCACAATTCTGTTTTCCATTTCCCAATGAAAATGCGTTCGTAGTAGCTTATATCGGAAAATGAAGGCTAAATTAAATTAATAATAAAAAGCAAAATTAAAAACAATCGACAGATTAATCGATTATGAAAATAATTGTTAGTTGCAGCCCTAAAAGTGACACAGAAATTCAAATCTAATAGCTTTGTTTGAGAACTTTTATTTTTTCCTGACACTTTTCCCTTCCACTAAACTTTCCATTCATTTCGTTGAATACGGTGTTTTCAGAACAGTTTGGGTGCACCTTAGGAAAAAAGTTATTTATACTTGTTTCTTTGAATTTAGACACCAGATAATGGTTTTACTCTACAGACTAAATTTTCAGAGAATTAGATTTACCATATTTAACACTTTTTATATGTTTATAAATGTGCAAGTTGTATTTATTTTTTTGGATTGGTCTTCTACATGCAGCCGTCTCCAAACATTAAAACTCACCAAGATGACTTATCGTCATACAAGGCTGGAAAAGTTTCATGTTTTATGTGCTTTTGGTTTCAGTTATTTAAAATAAAAAACAAATGTGTTTTTGTATTTGAAAGCCAACTAACTCCCTGTTTGGTGTGTTTCTGCTTATTCACAGGTACGTGTCGTATGTATGTCGAATGAGGTTTGTGTGTGTTGCTCTTCCTGGTAGCTTGTTTAAGCGAGGATTTTCAGTGAGATGCCCAGCGGTGCGTGCAATCTCTCTGCTACCAAGTTGGGCTGATGATGGACTGCGCCTGGGTGGTGTTAATTGGCCGCCTCATCTGTTGTACAGATTCCATTTTCGTTCTCGTACGAAGCTTTTTGTGAAACAACGTCGAGCTTGACTACAGATTGCGTGGCGTGTTACAGGCGAACTCCTTTTCGTTTTAGTGTTAAGAATTTTAGCTCCCCATGTGCTTCATAAAACGATGAAGCTACAGTTGCACCCTGATGGATGTAACCATCCTCAAGAAGTTTGTTTCAGTAACTTTATTACACAATTATATTTTAAAGTGTTTATTTCTATATATTTTAATGATTATGGCTTAAAGTTGACTAAAAGTCTGTCATAATAAATGTTTAAAGACAAACGTGTGACCTAATGATAAGTAAACCCATATATGGTACCATAAATCCACCCATTACTTGACCACACATTCTTTTTCTGCCCAGTTTAGGTACAGATGGTTTATTATTCAGTTGAATGCGGTGATAATGGGTCCGTGAAGCCACTATTGGTACTTTTGGCTGTAATTGGACTTAATATTAAAAAGGATAGCGTTGTCAAACCTTCTTTATTTGAAGAAAGTTTAAGTATTTATTTAACTTATTGATTAACAATGAATCGATCAGTTCCTTTCATAACTATTCAACCCTTTTTTAAACATTCAACACTACAGAAGTAATAAGTCTGCATGAATAGTGCTGATATCGTATCGGGTCGATATCGGCATCGATCAAAACAGAAGACTGAAAAATCTGTATCGGATGCGAAAAAAGTTCGATCAGGACAACCGTAGTTTAAACAAGGCTGCAGATGACGTCTGACTAGAAACTACAGTCAGGAATTTAAGAAGTTTGAAATTCTCGTCTGTACGCCTACTTTTTATTTGAACACTGGACCAGAGGGGAACATATTAGTCCTTTTATTTCTCCTTCACACAGATGCTTTTAAAATCGTCTCTAGTTCAGGAGGTGTTGTAAATGAAACTCTTACAGCTCTCTTGATTCCAGATGCTGTCCAATTCTTGTAAATCTCACCAAGCTCTGAGAATGGGCTTTCCTTCCCAGACACGCCTCTCCATCCACTAAACGTTCCATTTATCCGCTTGAAAAAGGCACTTCTAGAACGGTCGGTATCTTCAGCAAGGACATTTTGAAACTTTCTCCTGGAACAGTCTTCCTGTCTCTTATATCAGCTTATATCAGCTGTAAGCCATAATCGCCAAAATAATAAAAAGATAACACTATGAAATATAAATTACTGAAACAAACCTTTTCTTTTTAGCTAAAATCCCCCATAGAATTACTCGATAGTGCGTTTTCCATCGGTACTACAAGACCCCTCCCGTTTAGAGGCCCTGTCGCTTTAATCTGTGCAATAGGTTGGGCGGCCAAGTAACATCGGTCAGGCGCAACCCATCATCGACCAGCTGGCAGAGGAGGCACGTGCCTACAACCGGATCTACGTAGCCTCCGTCCACCCCGACCTGTCAGACGACGACATAAAGAGCGTGTTCGAGGCCTTCGGACGGATTAAGTCGTGCACGTTAGCTAGAGACCCCACGTCCGGGCGACACAGGGGCTTTGGCTTCATCGGTGAGCTGGCGGGCGCTCGTTCTCTCACGTTCCTGTGTGCTGATGCCTTGCTGTTGACTTTTTTGTTTGTTTTGCTTTCCCCATTTACTTTAAAACCCATCCATTAGAGTATGAAAAGCCTCAGTCAGCCCTGGATGCGGTGACCTCTATGAATCTTTTTGACCTGGGCGGTCAGTACTTGCGAGTTGGCAAAGCAGTGACTCCACCGATGCCGCTATTGACCCCCACGACCCCGGGTGGGCTGCCCCCCGCTGCGGCTGTAGCTGCAGCGGCAGCTACGGCTAAGATTACGGCCCAGGCAAGTATAAATCCCTTCCAAAGGGATTTAATGGCCCTCCAGGTAAATATACCTCAGATCTAGCTAGATATGATATGAGTTTCCGGGTCAGGAGTCAGAAGTTACCGGAACAGTGTTAGTTTAGCAAGACAGAAAATATCTATATTAGGTGTGTAAAAAATAAAGTCACTCCCTGATGTGTGGTTACTTAAGCTACTCTTTTAAAAACCTGCTAGAACGACACGCTGGCCGCCATTTTTGAGACGAGGTTGAGGGTCTCTTATGTTGCCATGTGCTGTGATTGTTCACTTTGTTGCCTTGTGCTGTTTTCTGTGTGTGTGTGTTTTCTTGTTTCCCGTACCTAATGTGTTGGGCCCCCACCCCCTTTCTTAAGGAGGCGGTAGCTGGTGTGTCAGTTTTGGGGGCGTTGTCAGCACCACAGCTTCTTGGCCAGCAGATAGGATTACCTCAGGCTGTTATGGCTGCGCAGGCACCAGGCGTCATCACAGGTATGCACTGATATGAATCTGCCTCTGAGGGTGAGTTCATTCCACATCCTAACAGGATTTTTTCATAGCTTTACATACAAAATGCTGTAGTTTTGACTCTATGACGGCATTAGGTGACGAAACTACAGCCATCTGGATTCCTTTTGGCTGAAAACCACTCATTTTTAACTACGTATTTTAATATTGAAATCACCAAATATACCTTAATATGTATTAGGGATGCATTAACATCTGTGTTTTTGACATCAGCATCAGTCCAGTATGTAAAACTGGTTATATTAATAGCCAGTGTGTATTCCATCATATCAGGATGTTTCTAGTGGAGGAGTGCGTCAGTATTGGTATCAGCCCAGATTGTTTCAGAGCAGTGCATCCCTAATATGCGTTATTACACACGATGGACACGGTCTGAGCACTACAGCAGCAGAAGCTCATATCTACAGTCTTCAATAGTCCCTCCTGGAGTTACAGCCAATCAGCACTAAGGAAAACATCTGGCGCTCCAGGATTGGCTGCTTCACGAACTCCAGCCAGTAGCGTGTCAGGTAGCGTTTCGCAGAGGTATTTAAGCTTTCCAAACTGAAATAATTTTTAATATTATAGCTTGGCTATACAGAAAAAAAACAGCAAAAAGGCAGATTATTTTTTTTTTTTTTTTGCTACTGAATACTGAACCTTGAAATGGTCAAATTCAATTAAATATTTATTGTGCCCCTAATTCCATATTTTTTAATTGGACATGTTTTAAACCAGCACAAGATGTTCTATGGTTGGTTACACGTTGAACGCTAAATTTAAATCTAATCTCACCCACGCTCCAGAACAGGCTTTACTTCACAATTCTCTGAATGTTCTTAATGGTATATTTTGTTTGAGCAACTTTTTTATTTATTTATTTATTTTTGGTTTTGTTTTTCCCATAACCTTTTCCTTCCACTAAACTTTCCATTCATGTGCATGGATGTGGCATTTTCAGATCAATTGGCTATCTTATTTCTTGACGCTATCGTTAATTTCAATCCTCTCCCATCTAAATTTAAAATTTACATACGTTTTTCCTAAATGTTAATATTAGTTGTAACAATTTCTCTTTTTTTTTTTTTCAGGAAAACCTTTTCAGGAAAAACATTACAAAGTTGTTGGTTTTTATTTGTTGTCCCTTCCATCATACATTTCCATTTAAATTTGCATATCATGGTTCATCAGAGCCTGACCGGAACATTAATCTGGATAGCTGTAATGTATTTTTTTCTGTTTATAGTTACATTATTTTTTTTATTTTCCTACCAAATTTCCAATATTAGACAGATTTCATAATAACTTAATTTCAAATCCTCAGTCATTTCTCTATGCTTATTTTTTCTTATTTAAACAAATAATTTGGATTGGTTTATTATTCTTCAGTCTATCAAATGTTCTTACACCGCAGTCTGTCTGACTTCGTTGTAAAGGTGTGACTCCAGTTCGTCCTCCCATACCCGTGATTCCCCAAGTTGGTCTAGTGAACCCGGTGCTCGCATCGCCGCCTGTGCTGTCTATTCAAGCCGGCGGCGCCAGCCAGCAGGAGAAGAAGGAGGAGAAGGAGAAGGAAGAAGCGCTTCAAGATGGTACAGGCCAGGAGATGTTAAGCGACCAGGAGCACATGAGCATCTCGGGGAGCAGCGCGCGACACATGGTGATGCAGAAGCTGCTCCGGAAAACAGAGGTGAACTACACTTGTGGTTTTTGTTGTGTGGCCTTTTTTTTTTTTTTTTTTTTTTTTT
>JAVLVB010000491.1:3533767-3574024 GCA_032876305.1 Orestias chungarensis | reverse complement strand
TTGGCAACGTCAACAGAGTCATCATCTACCAGGAGAAGCAGGGCGAGGAGGAAGACGCCGACATCATAGTGAAAATCTTTGTGGAGTTCTCCGCCGCGTCGGAAATGAACAAGGCGATCCAGGCCCTGAACGACCGCTGGTTCGGAGGTCGAAAGGTCATGGCGGAGGTTTATGACCAAGACCGTTTTAACAGCAGCGACCTTTCCGCGTAACTAGTTTAACAATAAGTTACCAGCAAGCGCCCGTGTCGGTTTCCCGTCACCAAACGTTACTTCGGCCATCCTTACTGCAGCTAAAACATGCGGGCTTCTGAAACCCGTAATTATGTTTTTATTGTCATCAATGTTTTTTTTGTTTTTTTTTTAAATTGTTGATATTAATATTAAAGTTCCAATTGGGGGGAATTCAATAAAAATACTTGTTAGATTTGTTTTTCTTTTCTGCTACGTCATCTGTGAAGACTCCCTTTTTATGGTGCAAGTTTCAAATTTTTTGTAATCTGATCTTGTACAACAGTCAATTTTTTATTTTATTTTCTTTGTTTTTGTTTCTGCTTAGCTCCTTTGTTTTCTGTCATGAAAGTATCCGGACATGTAAACACTGTTCTTTCAACGATTAAAAGGTATTTTTTGTCCACAAAACGTTTGTCTGGAGGTTTTTAAACTGATGCTTGTGGTTTATTTTTTATTTTTATGATGACGGTTAAATGTATTACAATTTCAGACATACATTGTTTGCATCAAATATTTCTGCTTTGCCTTGGTAAATGTTAGTTGGCTTTAGTAAAACATTGTGCATGCAGATAACATGTAAGATTCATTTGTCTTAAATATTACCTAATATGCAAAAAGCTTCCAATGATATTTAAAGTTATTAGCTAAAGCCAAATTCATAGTAACATTATTCCACTTTATTTAAACGACAACTTAATCTACACTTTTATCTGTCATATACAAGATATATGCAGTATATGTACACTTGGTACACATAACATTATTATTTGGGACCATTTGGATTCAAAACGCATGCCTAAATTATTCGGCCACCATATCAATAGGCTGAAAACGGGACTTGATTAGTTCTTGATCTTCATGTCTAAAACCACAGAAAACCTTTAAAATAAACTGAATTGCTATAATTGTATCCCAGACAGGATATCAGACTTTTTAGTTTCAAGGGAAACATTATTGTGACATTGATTTATGTATTATGTGACACTTGGATTTCCATTTAGTACACACTTAAAATTTAGGAAATCACATAATTAATTGCTTCTATTAACTGACCTATCGTTATAGTTCATATGTTTTTACGTCCAACCCTAACCCTCAAAAGCGACACATCTCGGAGGCCTGGGCATTTCTTCTCTCAGTCTTGGCTGTTCTGAGGACTTAACTCTGGACTGAGATACATGAAAGGAAAATTGATTTAATTCCTGGTAGGAATGACAAATCTTTTTTTTGTATCATGTGGAGAGTTATTGTAAAATATGATAAAAATGTACAAATGGAGTCTTATCATGCATAGAGTATGATGAAAAAACTGGTAAATATTTTGGTTGAAACTGCATGGCTAAATTTAATAGTAATAGTTGTTACAATAGCCTCTTTTATTAAACCATAATTGCACATATAAAAGGTTTTTAATATGTTCAATCTGCAGGACTAATATTGAGTTTTAGGTGGCAACACGCATCAAATACTGAAGTTTTCCTAAAAAAAAAAAAACATTGAGAAAAACTTTGAGTTTGTTTTGTATTCACACATTTCTGTGGTCAATTTATTTGTTTATCTTTTGTCTAAGGAATCAAGTTTTCATTTATTAAAACCATTAAAAAAAGCAACATTATGGAAGCTATTATAAAAGTTAGAGCAAATAACAACTAAAGCTTAGATTTAGGTTAGAACCATAATTTAAAATTTATGATTAAAGGTTTTCTCAGAAAAATATTCATCCAATATTGAATATTTAGTGATATAAAAAGGGTTGTATGGTTCCATGTTTTAAAATATAAAGGCATAACTTCTTTTTTATTTCTACCTTGGTCTAAAAAAAATTTATTTTTCTAATTTTCTAATCTGATTATTGGAAGCTGTGCAAGGGGAAGAGCTTTTCCTGATATTTTCTTATTATCTCCATGGCAGCTGGAAGCTGTTAGCCTGCTGAGATTTGTGTGCAAGGAAGGATCCTGCATAAAACAAAGAAAAACCTGAAAATCCTCATCATCAGACTGCTCTGCGACAGCAGAGGCATCTTCATAAACACATCTATAAAACATATTTGAAAAACTGTCATGAGTTGAGTTGAGACAATATTCAATTTGAATTTTAAGATACTAATAAAGTTAATACATTTTTAAAATGTTGGATCCAGTTATTGCTTGTTGCAATTAACAATTAAAAAGTAAATCCCAGTTGATTTGTGTAGCACATTTTATTGGCAAGGCGGTTCAAAGCGCTAAATAAAAGCATCAAAATCAATGCATCAAAATCTTAGGGATCAAAGCAAAAGCTATTTTCTCTAATTTAATTAATTGTCAGTAGATGATGGTAAATGTGTACTTAAATATTTATTTAGAGCAGCTTCTCACCTGGGTCTCTTTGCAGACTACTAATCAAAGAGGTTGATTTAAAGGAAACTCATTGTTTCGGCTGGTTTTGCAGTTTTCTAGAAGTTTGTTCCATATTTGTGGTGCATAAAAATGAAATAAAAATGAATTAACGCTGCTTTTCCCAAGTTTGGTTCTTGTTCTGCACAGTAAACTGCATCCAGAATCTCCATGTATTCATGGAGCAACAGGACTTTAAATCCTTCCTGTATTTTTCTGGTCTTGGTAGAAAAAACTGAGCAGCCCATTCTGGATCGACTGCTTCTGTCTGATTGCCGTTTATGGCAGAATATAATTCATGTGTGTGCAGTGAGTCTACCAGAGGTCAAAGGTTAATTTCTCTTGTTTTTTTTTTCTCACCTGAGCCCCAGTATCAGCCGCTAGGTGTCGCTACAATGCAGTGCTGTGGCCTCACTCTCTCTCCCGAGGAGCGGCGCAGCTTCAGCCCGGCCCTCACTCCCCTCCCCCGGCCTGCCTTGGCTCTACAGCGGAGGGAAGCGCGGCTGTTGCCTGCTCTGCTTTTGGGGATTCACTTTGATTTGTTCCTTCTCCTCGGCCACACGAATACCGTCTGCTCTCTAATTGTTAATATTATGGGATGTTTCTGCCGCTTACAGATCGATGTAAGTTTGTGTTTCTCTTTCTGTTTCCCAACGGTTATTAACGGCTAGACGTGCTAGCCGACGGCGGCTAACTGACTAGCTTCCCCCGGAGCAGCAGCAGCAGGAGGAGGAGGAGTAGGGTGGTGGTAGGGAAACGAACGCATCACCGGCGGGTTAATCTCTGCTGACTTCGCTCTGTAAGCCGCTTCCAGTCGTTCCAGCTCATGACTGACGGCATTTTCCGGGAGGAGACAGAGAATAATGTTGTGGTTGTCGGTTGCAAGACAAGCTAACGACCGTTGTAAGAACGTGAGGCAACTGTGATACCGGTTGTTTTTTTTTGTTTTTGTTTCCTTTACGTTGCTTTAAACCCCAGATTCGATGTCGCTTGGTTTCACGGACCCGGTGAGGATTTAAACATTTTCATTTTATTTATTTTTTGTGCCCCTTTAAGGTGGATTTTGGCCTCCTGCTCTGGATCACTTCGGCGGTGGTTTTCAAAAGAGAGGGGAGACACGGACTTTACCGCTCCTGCTAAACTCCACCCTCTAATGCGGGGACTTTAGTAGCACCGGCGACCAGATCTCCCCTTCCACCCCCTCCTTCCACACGGCCGGACATGCTGAAGTGCATCCCGCTGTGGCGCTGCAACCGCCACGTCGAGGCGGTGGACAAGCGCCACTGCAACCTGCAGAGCGTCCCCGACGAGGTCTTCCGCTACAGCCGCAGCCTGGAGGAGCTCCTCCTGGACGCCAACCAGCTCCGAGAGCTGCCCAAGGTACGCGCTCGCTCCGTCAGCCTGTTCAGGTGACACACGTCCCTGAGGGACACCACTGGACCTCCAGCTTTCCCTGGGTTCAGGGTTCTGTGGCACTTTAAACGGGCCAGCTTTGGACCATATTTTTGTCCTGTGCAGGGTAGCTACTGTAGCTCTGCGGTGGCTCACACGTCTGTATAATGCTGTATTACACTGTTATTAGTGCTCTAGATAATTGATAGGGAGTCTACCTGCTTATGTGTATAAGATGTCTTGTATGTGTCTACCTTTGTATATGTCTTACTGCACTTTGTCGCTCCGAGCTGCTTGGATATCCCCTTGGGGATCAAAAAAGTATTATCTTATCATAACGTGACTATAAGTGCTGGACAATGTTGTTAAAATAGCCCGACATTGATCAGAAAAGTGCTGTACAAGTAAAAGTCCGTTTACCACCCACAATATATCGGTATGGACTAATGTCGGTACTTCTTTTAGATACCTTTATCATGGTAAATAAAACATGACCGATATTGGTGTTCCAAAACAACTTTTTGTTTCACTTCGGATATTTACCCAAGCTCGCACTCATCGCTACTTTATTAGCAAACCCAGTTGTAGAGATCACGGCTCGTGTTGGATATAAACTGCTAACGTAGAAAGGGTGACACAAATTATATGCGGGAACGGACTGCTTGTGCTGGAGACCATATTCTAATAAGGAAGTACCATGTATGCCTATTTTCTTCTTTGCTCTTGTTCTCATCTGTGCCTTTGTCACTTCTTGACCTTCAGCCTTTTGGGCAATATCTCTTTAGTTTGCTGTGATCATCTGCTGCAGTGAGACTCCGTTCAACTGGATAAGTATTAACCAGAATGAAATTAAATCTTGTCGTAACTCATCATCCAAGTATTTTCAAAAAGTTTAAAAGTGATGGTGCAGGCAGGACCGATCTCCTGTAGCAGTCCGTCTTGCATCAAATCTATGAGGCCTCGGACTTAAGTCTGTTGCTTTAAACTTCCCCCTTTCTGTCTGCTGTTGTTCTCTTGTTCTGCATCCATTGTTTGGACGATAACTAAAAGTTGTTACTTTAAAAGAGCAGATGTTAAACATACTTGTTTAAGATGTTTGTGTCGAACCAAAACAGATCTAACAAACGTAACGTAGTTAGTTCGGTTCTGCTTTAAAGCTACGTGTCGAACAAAATTGAAAGCTTTCCGTACAAATCGAGATATGTCAGAAGCTCTTGGTTTCGTTAGGAGAAGGAGGCCCGCTGTCATGTCTGCCTTTTGGGAACAAAACACTTGTTTTGATTTAGTTCCGAGCATTGTTCACCACCAGGACAATGAGCTGACTGTGTCGGGGATCTGATGAACAGACCGGGCAGACCCCGCCAGTCTCTCGCATTTCAGGTCTTTGGCTTCGGTGCTGAAAGTGACAAGTGGCAGGTTTTGCTAATGAAGATTCTAATCGTTCTAAGGTCAGCATTGGCTGAAAGAAGTCTTGGTAATACACTTCCTTCTGTGTGGAACACATTTAATACTGTTAATTTCCTTGAAGCTCAAGCTTTTTGCAAAAAGAAAAAAGGCATTCTTTTAAAAGATGTCACTTGTAAAGGTTTGTTTTTATTTGTTCTTCTGTTTGTTGAAATGTCTATACCAGTTGGCTCACCTGCAGCTAATACCACGACTCCCAGAATGCTCTGCTGGCTCGTTGGCACATTAATCTGGGAACCTCAAAGGTCCCCTCATTTGTGTACTTTACTTACAGTTTCTCGGTTAAGTGTTTGCAGTTCCAGTTGATTTTGTAGTTAAAGTACACAGCTTTGCATAACTATGGGAAAATATTAAGTTTCAAAAGTATCCCTTTATTGTTTCCCATCTTAGTTTGTTCTCAAGTTCGTTCACTTATCTGTCAACCATCATCTGGTTCATTTAAATCAGTTTGATAATGCTTTAGCATTCCCAAAAGGAAAATTAGGTGTTGCTGTAACTTCTATATTTGTTGTAGATGCTGATTGGCAGGGATGATCTCCTGTAGTGGTCTGTATTACAGCATATATTTTAAACCCTCTGACTACAGAAATCTTTTTTTGTCTGTATGATGATGATGATTATTAAGAATTTTTCTTTGCACACTAATATGCTGAGGCTCCACAGCATCCAGCTTGTAAGATAGCGATCTTGCATTGATTATCAATGGAAAATATGGCTTAAACTTAAAAAGCTCCTGTTCTGGATCCCCTTTACCTGTTTTCAACTCATGCAAAAATTGTGGCAAAGTTAAATAATTGTTTCAGCTTCAGAGATGTTATTCAGCTGATCCCAGCTGTAAATCCCCTTGTTGCAATGGTTGTGCAGCAGAACAAATGCCTAAAGGTAAACAGATATCAGAATAGAATGCTTTTACTTACCAAGCATCCAAAACCAGAGAGAAAAAAAACGGACAAATTAAGTTTTTTTTTTAAAAGGGGGAAAAAACTGGAGTAACACTTTTTAAATTGCACAATTCTAGCATTATTTGTTTTATCTATTCATGCATTGATCAGTTCACTATAGTCCACACAAATGTGTTTGGTTATTCTGGATGGAAATTATGGGTTTCTGGATACACCCTTTTGCAGATATTGCAGTACTTAGTATTTCCCGCTACTGATGTTGGCATGAATCATACATACTTATATATTACGTTTGTACGCTAGGGGTTAGAAAGGGTTTATTTAGGATATATTAATCATTATTTTTATATATATATATATATATATATATATATATATATATATATATATATATATATATATATATTTGCATACTGGATACAAGCTTCTGGAACAAGCTGCTTGTGTTGTAGAGCTGATATGATTTAGATTTAGCCTGATATAATCCCATATTATAATTTTTTCCTGATACTGGAGCAGCAATTGATATTGATATACAACCTGGACAGCTCCACAAATCTCTATACTAAAAGAATCAAATTGGGTACGATTTAATAACCGCTTGCTTCCTCCTGCTACTTTCCATAGGCTTACAGGTTCCATGTTTAAAGTCTTTATAGAAACATTTATCACAAAAAGAAACTTAATGTTTTACATGGAAATTTGCTGGCGCTGCTGACAGACACCAAACGCTCTCAACGCAGAGAACCATCCAGCCTGGTCTCTCAGAGAGGAACCTGTTGCCAGCAGCAGACGTGTATTCACAGCGACAGACTGTCTCCTCCGTTCAAAGCAGACGTGCAGCGAGCGGACACGAAGCGTACGCATCCTCTCTCGTCCTTGGAGGCGGAGGGGCTTCTAGAGGTCAGGGGTCGGGGCCCACGCAGGGTTTATGACACAAGGGCCGACTGTACAACGAGTGGCATTACCGTCAGAAGCTCAGCGCCCCGGCGTGTTTGTCTGGACCTTCCTTGTCACTGTGTGTTCCAGTCAGAGTCAGTGGGCACAGATATTTTTGGACGCCTTCCCGCGTCCCTCTTTTGTTCATCAGCTCGTTTGATTACGTGAGTGCGTATGGGACGCCAAAAATCACGTCTCTGGTCTGGGGAAAATTAACAAGTATCACACCGGTCGAGCGGGGCTGGTCCCAAGCGCATGGCCAGGTTCGTTTTACATATTGAAACAAAGAAGCCGTTAAATCCAAAAGGAAGTCAAGTAGTGACTGTTTTTGCATGCATTTATTCAGATAACAAAAGCAACAACAATGCAAGTCAGCAACGCAGGGGCCAGGTTGTGACGGCAAGCGTTTAACATGGCGAACAGTTGGAGATTTAAACATCCGGTTTTCTTAGCCTCACCTCTGCTACACTGCTTACCAACCTTAGATAATGCAGTGCAAAAAATCTGTTCTTTTCTAAAAGTAAAACCACTTGTAACATTAAAGAGTGTGACTTTTATCAACTTGGTTTAGGCTCTTTGCTGCTAACGCTTCTTTAAAGTACTATGGAGAAAATATTTATGTGTAATTTCAAAAATAAGCAACCGGCTGCTGCTGAAATTGCGAAACGTGATCACTATTGCAATTCTAACATTTACCTATTGTTAAATCAGTTTTGAGAAAAAACTTGCATATACAGAATGAAAAATAAATAAATCGAATCAAAAATACTTTTATTTATCTCAAAGGGATATTAAATAGCTGGTAGATTTAGTGTGTTTTGGTGTATGAACATACAGTGCTGCTTGAAAGTTTGAACCACTGTTTTCTACAGGAAAATTTTAATAATCATGTGAAATGAACATCCAAATCTCTAATTGTAAAGCAGACCTTCCAAATAAGGGAAACAAAGAAAAGTGTTTTCATTATTTATTCAACAAAAGTATTGTATCTGTCAAAAAACAGAAGATCTGCCAAGTGCAAAAGTATGTGACCTCTTTGAGTACCTTGTGACACCTCCTTTTGCAGCCATTACTTCAACTAAACGTCTTCTGTAACCACAAACGAGTGTCTCCATCTGCTTTTTGGGATTTTTGTCCACTCCTCCTTCCAGAACTCTGCCAGTTGAGTGAAGTTGGAGGGACATCTGGCATGTGCTGCCTGTTTCAGATCTTGCCACAGCATTTCTATGGGATTGAGATCTGGACTTTGACTGGGCCAATCCAGAGTGCGAATCTTCTTTCTCTTTAGCCATTCTTTGGTACTTTTGCTGGAATGCTTTGGGTCGTTGGGTCTGCAACTCCCTGGAGGTGATGCGTGGGTTGGCCTTTACCTGCATTATTATTTTTCTAGTTCTTCTTTGTGTAAGTTTTGATGGCCGTCCACTTCTGGGCAGAGTTGCGGTGATGCCTAGTGTCCTCCATTTGTAAATGATTTGTCTCACAATGGATGGATGAAGCTGGAATCTTTTGGAGATGGTCTTATAGGTTTTTCCCAGACTGATGGGCTGTCACCACCTTCTTCCTGATGTCTCCAGATGTCTCCTTTCCTCTCGGCATTGTTGATCTGGTCTTTATGCCTTGACACAACAGTGGTTTGGTTGGTTTCCTCTCCCTTTTAACCAGTGCACCTCAAAACTTTTCCTAAGTATGTCTGATTTGATTGGTCTGCTTAATTGATTACTCGAGCACTCACACGTGTTTCACCTGAGACTTTTACCTGATTGTCTTTGCCAGTGCAGCTGTGGTTCATTTACTTTTGCAGATGCTCTGATTCAATTTTTCATTTAGCCTGCTTGCAATTCACACATTTCCCTCAAAGCAAGCAGATGGAATCTATGAACATAAACCTGACATTTCATATACAAAGCCTGGTCATGAGAAAATAAGAAAATCATGGTTTAAAAAAAGAAAATTCCAAACTACTTGACTAGTTCACAAACTTTCAAGCAGCACTGTATAGTTGAGTGCGTCATTGTCAGTGTGACCTTACAAAGTTCAACACAGACTACTCACAAAAATATAGGGATATTTGGCTTTCGGGTGGCTGATGCATAGCGCTCTCCTTGAGGTCTCCAACATCGTTGGCGGCCATCATTTCTGCTCAACATGAATCGACTTTCATCAGAGAACAGCACTGAGGCCCACTTGTCCCTCGTCCAGCGTAAATGCTCCCTGGCCCATGCAAGACGATAACGCCTGTGCCAGCTGGTGTGGTCAGGTACCCTTGCAGGTCGTCTACCACGCAGACCACGCTGATGTCAACGGTTTCGAATGGTCTGACGTGACACTTGGGTGCCTCTCACCTCCCTTAAACGTGCCTGGAGTTGAGTGGGTTCATCATCCGGTTTCTCAGGGCATTGTTCACAATGTAGCGGTCATCAGCGTGGGATGTGGCCAAAGGACGTCCACTTCTACCCCTTTCTGTAACTCTTCCAGTCTCTCGGTATCTCTGTTGCAACCTGCTGATGACACTCTGTGACACCCTGAGCTCAGTGGCCACGTCCGTCTGAGAACGTCCTGTTTGAAGCTTTGCAATGGCCAGGTACTGTTGATCCATTGTTAGTGTCGTCTTGGTCTCATGATGTCACAATGTGAACAGCCTGATGAGGACGACTGTTTAAACACAAGCTGTAATTGAACCAGGACATTTATTGGTCGACTCGAGGATCAAACACCTGTTGTGACTTTTGCCGTTAAGCTCCTCGTTAGAGAACAGCAACATGTGCAAAAAGTACTGAAACATTTAACAGTTGGACAGGTGCATTCAAAAGCTTAGAGAAGGTCACATTAAGTTCACCTGTTAAGTTTTGAATTCATTTTGGGCTCATCCTGAAATTCAACCCGACAGCTAAATATCCCTAACTTTTTGTGAGTGTATGTTTAATGCATTTTCTATGCCTGGTTATTCATTCAGGTAGCCATCTGTAGCAACAGGTTGGGGAAGGGCGACACTGTTCTCCCCTACGCTCTACACGCAGCCGACAAATTTAAAGAAAGGTCATGTATTGGCATTGAAACTCATAAATGTGTAACAAGTTTGTAATTAAGTTTTACTTTTGTTGAAAAATCTAATAAAAAACAAAGTAAAAGAAACCAGCAATGATGAATCAGCAAAACAAGAATCAATCACTTCTCAGAATGTAAAAATAAGCATTGATGTTTTTTTTGTGTTTTGTTTCCCAGTAATGGTGACTTTAATAATCTGGTAAAGCGGGTGTGAACATTCGATCTGTCTGATCTCAGCTAGTGTGTGTGTGTGTGTGTGTGTGTGGCCCAGTAGCAATTTTTTCGTTTCTTGAAAGTCCTTCCAAGTTACGTTTGGCTGCATACTTTCAGAGGTCATGTTGAGGAGAAGGAAATTATCTTTTTTGAGTCATTCCAAAGTCTCATGACGCGCTACAAAGGAGTCCATTTAACAGTTTGATTCACCTCCCTGCCTCTGCCCCCCTATCCAGTGGATCCAGTATCTCTGCTCTTCAGGTGTGCTCTAAATTCAGGATTAGTTTTTTATTTTATTTTATTAGTCTCAACTGAATTTAGCTGGTTTTAAAGGTAAACTGGTAGACTGCAGGTGCAGCGGCAGACGCACCGGCAGCTTCCACTCATCTGCTGCCAGCTGCTTCTCTTGTTGATCAGGCAGCAGGTTCGTGCTGGGTGTGTCCTCGTGTGGCTCCGTGGAACAGGTTTTGTTAGTGTTTGACCCGGTATCATTACCACTCAAAACATTTGGGTGCAATTAGTGTTAAAATAACAATGCGATTTTATTACTTGTTCGTTGGAACCATGGGTGAAACGACTTATTTCAACAACAACAAAAAAAGGGACAAACAAGCATGAAACATGTTTGACATATTTTGTAGAATGTCTCCAGATAAGGGCTGCATGATGTTGGAAGAAACATTGTTCTTCCAAACTCTGCAGTATAAAAACGATGCATGAATTTTTTTTTGTTCAATCACCTACGATGATCTCACCTCTTTTGTGATTGTTACCAGTACAGTTTTCATCTGTATTTGCAATATATCTGATTAAAATTAGCGTTACGATTTCAATTACATGCGACTAACTATGTTAGCCATCAATTGCTGTGACCCAAACCATCCCTTGTCCTGTTAGTGTTGCACATGTTCACATGGCGGCTCTGATGTGTTCGCAACACATCGCGCAGCACTGGTGTGCATGGCCCGTGCGGACCTTTTTAATCCTCAGCTGTCAGAGCTGCCGGTTGGTGCGTTGTGCTGTCGGATCGGTGACTAAAGGGCAGATTAGAGCTTCACCCGGCCGTAAAAACACCCCCACACACACACATCGCCAAGGGTCGGACCCCCGCCTATGTGCCAGCGCGCTTCAGCATACGCTTCCTCTGGGATCTACTTTCTATGGGTCTTTTTTTTAATGAAATTGATAAAAATCGCTTCTTCTTTTGCTTTTTGTTTTCATTTCGTCTACCGTGTGGGTCAAGAATGCCGGCTATGCGTGTCTTTCTATTGTTTACACAGGCTTTGTCAAGTTTTACTGAAATACAGCCGACAGCGGCGTGGATCCAGGGCGACTGTTGCCGTTATTTATTGCAACCTTAAAGTAGTTCTTGGTGCTGTGATGTAGAACGAACTTGCCTCTCCGTTCTCCCCTCCAGCGACGAGCTGATCTAGGTTAGTGCTGAAGATAAAGTTCTCCTAATATACCGTATCTGTCTCCTCCTTTTTATCTCTCAATAATACATCTTGAAACTATTCTTGATCAATTTGTAAAATACTTGCAACAAATAACTTGTTTGTGGCAAATTTGTTTGGTAATTTGTTTGTCCGATTTTAAGAAAACCTGAAATAAACCCGTGTCATCATCCAATGAGCTCACTAACAGAGGAAAAAGGAAGGTTTACCAATGAGCTGCAGAGAGAGGAAGAGAGTTCTGTTTCTTTTTGATGCGAGAGCACATTCAGCAGGTTTCTTTTGTCTGAGCCGATCACCAGCTGGTCTCACATCCTGGCCGTCCTCTCCTCCCCCAACACTGGAGGGACAGATGGGGTGATAGGAGGCGCATATGTGAAGAAGAGGGTCTGTCGAGCTTAAGGGGTTCGTGACGTAGATTTCCAAGGGAAAGCCCGTGATCTGGGTTAATTTATCCATAATGTTCAGGTGATTTCGTCTGTCCTTGTCTGGTTTCCACCTGACACAGGCAATCATGGCGTGAGAGGCGCAGTAATGACACCTTTCCTAGAACTGCAGATTCATTTTAAAACCCCAAGATTTGTATAAAAGGCGTCATCAGACTTTCAGCACAATTCCTTTTAACCAGTTTTCATTTGGTCCATTTGTTCTGCATGGAAGCATCAATGCCTGTTCTTATCCTGTCTATGATTTCTATTTGTAGCAAAGTTTCTGAAACCGGGTGCGTGCAGTCAAGGTCTGTTTGTGTGGAGCTGCTAAACTAAAAAGCCTGTTTGTATCGGTAATCTTTAAACAGCGTTCCCTTCACTGTTTATAGTGATAGCTTAGGTTTCCATTACTGTTTGTGTATATTTTGATTAGAAGTAATGTTTATCTTTCCTGTAAGTAAGTAAGTAAGTAAGTAAGTCATTGTCTCACCTTCTTTGTGACACCTGAAAAAAAGTCAGCAGCAACAAGTGTGGGAGGGACAGTTCAGGAGAAGGCTTTGCATCTCATTAAAAGATCTTTAAAAGATCATAAAGGTGTGATGTGTATGTTTGTTTTACGAGATCGTTTTTAGACATCATTACAATGTTCTGCAACAAAATTGGCCCAATCCACAATCAGGTTGATCAGTGGCAGGAAAAAAAACGTTATTGCTTAGGCCTGCTGGCAATAAAGATGAATCATATTTTTTCTTTGACCGAGCCGCTTGTAAACTTGTCGCCTCCGCTCCTCGCGCTCTCTGGCCTGAGACTAAACCCTTAGAGGTAAACACAGAGGCAAAGCTGTGATGAATAATTGACGGATGCTTCTTTGGTTGCAGCTGTTTGCGGTCGGATTGAGTTTGCGACTGCTGGAGTTCTGCTATAGGCTGATAATAGAGGCGATGTAACCTAATATTTTCATACACCTGCATCTCTTGTCTGACACCAAAGAGTGTAATTTCTTAATTGTCATTGAATGCACCACGCAGCGCTGACAATGGTTTTGAATGAGGATGTTGTTGGTGACTAAAGAAAAACTCAAGGATCATTGAGAAATTTAAAATTGAAGAGGAATTAAAAGGTAATAGTTTTTTTTTATATATTTGTTGAGCAAAAATAAAGTTTTACAAAATCTGAACATGGTAAATCCCTTGCAAAATTTATATTTGTGCATTTGTGAAAAAACTCAATCACTGATACAAAGTTCAAGAAACTCAGTGTCTTCAAAATAACCAATCGTGCCTTTCTGTTTGCTTATGGGTTGGTTAAGATCAAAATAATTACCAGGCGGCTTTTGCCGTGCGGCTAATCTTCAACTGCGTTTGGATTCGGGCCTGATGTCTCTTTGGGATAAGCTGCTGTTTTGGGCAGCTCGGGATCCACTCTCTCTGTGAAACGAGCCGTCCTTTGTTTGGTGCCGACATCCCTGCGGAGGAATAAATCATCCAGGTCGACTCAAAAACCAACCACAAACAAGCGCTGGCCTTTATCAGCTGGCTACACGCGATCGCTGAAGGCCGTTATCGCTGCGAAACCCGATAGCCTCCACATCCTCGGCCTAGCATCCACCACAGATTTTTTTTTTCTTTTTTAGCTGAGTCACTTTCTGTTGCCCTTAGCTCGCTTATCTGTTCAAATATTGTTTTACAGTCAAACACAGCTAATAGATACAACTGATCTCACAGGCTGGACCGAAACTTGTAGCTGGAAGCGCTCGATTCCCCTCTTGATCCGCTTAACCAACACTTCAGCGCCCTTCTGCTTTTTTGTTTTTAAATCCAGTTTTGAAACACTGAGCTGATAGGATCTTTAAGTTTGAGTTGCTCCCACTAGCAGACTTATGTCAGATCCTTTGTTTTAGTTTATGCACTCTGTCATCGCCTCAATCGGGGAGAGCCTGATTTGTTGATATCTTTGCATTTCCCTCCGTGAACAGGAAGCAGGAATCATCAAGAAAAGAACGGAGCGCTTGAGGGTTTTGTTTTTTGTTTTGACTTGAAATCGTGTTCTCTGGAGCATTTTAGGAACTCTTGATTTCAATTTTTTTCCCATTTGCTCCTAACTGATTCAAAACTGTTTTTTTTAAATAATCTTGTAAGACAAGTTGACTAACGTTACGGGATTCTATAAGCTGTGATAAGTAGCCGTGTAATAAAGCAGCGGTGTGTGTAATGTGACGACATGCACATTTCTCTCGATATGAGTCACAGACTCTGGTGAGTATTTCTCTTACATACACTAGTTATTCTTTACCATCCTGTGTGAGACAGAAAAACAAAAAAAATCATTGTGCTTTATAGAAAATTGCTTTAACCGTTATAAGGTAATTTGATTGAAAATATGTTGTTTGGCTTTTTTGTAATTATCCTGTTGTACTTTTTATGTCCGGGTTGAGAATGGGCTGTTTCGTTGCCTCTGTAATCGTTCACAACATATCAAAATTGATCTGTTTTCTGTTTTGCTTTCATTATTGATTACATTATTGATCGGCGTGTCTGAACAGTGTCAACAAGCATAAGAAATGTTCCTCTTAATAACTATGGAGAGATCTTTGTTTGTTCTCAACATTCAATTAAAGTTGTTAAGGTGTAAACAAGTTAATGTTTACAGTATATTTTGCTACTGATATACCAATCAGCAGCATTCAAGATAATGTCAGATATTGTATAAATGTATAGTTTAGCAACAGTGGCGCTGATCAAAAGTCAGAGTATTAGCCGAAAAACTAATATCAAACCACACAGCCACTGAAAAATCATTGATTCATTTTATTTAATTGTAGAACCTATTTTTTTTTTTTGAAGCTTTATTATGTTATGTAAATTTTTTAGTAATAAATGGATCCATTTTTCTCATAGCTGTTGTTTTATCGTGCATTTATCGTCGTCGAGGTAAAACTGCCAAATTTATCGTCATACTGATTTGAGGTCACATCGCCCAGCCCTGCGTTCACTGCAATTTATTTAACTTTGTTTAAAGGAACAAATGACCATAATAGTGTAAAATATTTGTTCATGTTTTGGTCCTAAAATACGAAAATGAGGTAGAATTCCATACAACTTATTGAAAGTACAACAAATTAACAAAAATCTTATTATGCTATACATTAAAAATCACATTTTATTTTATCTTTAAACTGGCTGTTCAGGATGACGCTGACTTATTTATATTATTATTACTTTTACAAACAATATTAACTGCTGCCTCTACCAACATGTTTGGAACAGAGTTTTTAAGTGGGCGGTGCGCTTAGTGTTCCACATGTATTCATTTATTGTTGCTTTTTATTTCTGCACACCTGCAACTATACATCAATATTAACTGAATATATAAACAGTATTTACCGTGTTTATTTTCTTTTTAGCTATCGGTTATTTTTCGCATTGGCTCCTCCTCTCCAGTTTAAACTCCGACAGATGCTCAAGTACGATGTTTCAGATGTTCACTTAAAGAACAGTTTCGTACATTTTCGCGCTCCGCCATCTTCCACAGGGCAAAGTTATTATCATTACTGAGCCGTGCGCTAGAAAACAAGGCTAACGATTGGCTGATTTCTTCTTCTACTACTCCACCACCGGTAGATCACAGCGTTAGGTAGCTCATTACTGCCACATATGGACCGCAGATATAGCGGATTGTGTTAAAAATATACGGCATACAGTAAACGTGATTATAAAGCAACTAAATGATGAATAAATTAGTTGTCAACTATTTTAATAATTGATTTTAATCGATTTAATCGATCAGTTGTTTCAGCTCTTATCGGGACACCCCAGCTATATACATATGTACATAAATCTCATATGTTTTACATTGTCTACCTTATATAAAAACATTCTGCAGGTGTGACGGACTTTATTTTGCTCTGGGGGTTCTCTACAAGCAGTTACATGTGGAGGAAACCCTGGTGGTCGATCCCGACGGTGTTTGCGATATTATGTTCAGCCATTAAAAAATAAACTACCTCCAATTGGGTCTATCCACAAGGTACCTGCTGATGGGACGGTTCGCAACGGTTTCTGGTTTAAAGTATGGCGTTCAGCCACCCGTGTTTCACAGTGAGTCACGGTTGGTTTACGTGTTGTTGGACGAACACAATACGACACAGGTCGAGTTTGTCGGCCGTGCCGCTTTAGCCGTTTAGCAGCGCAGAGGTGCTGATGAGTTGTTATGCGTCCGCAAACTGAACGTCCATTGGGCAGCTTTTGAGACGACAAAGACGAAGCATATTTGCCTCGCGCCCATGCCGACGATGAATAACAAACGCATTGGAAACAGCCCGGGTCATTCATGGACCCGTCAGTACACTAGCACTCTGCCCCCAGGGGCCTTTTCTTTTGTTTTTATTGTGTGTTAGATTCAGCGTTTACCCTTTTTTGTGTGTGTTGTGTGGATGTAGTGAAAACAGATCAGCCGTGTCTGATAACCGATTAAGTAAGTGTTGAGAGCCGGGGCTTTGTTTACTGTAAATGCTCAGCTAATTTAACACCAGGAATGGCTTTGTTCCACAATGTAGTTCCTTGTTTTTGATTTTTTTTTTTTTCGCTGGGGGAAGTTTCTAAGCGTCGACGAACATCCCGAAGGATTACGAAACCTGTAAATATTTAAAATTTGACCCAGATTAAATTTTAAGGGTGAAAAACTGTGAGGCATGTTTTAGTATTCTTTGTGGAAGGAGCTCATATAAACTGTGATTGCACCACAAAAACTTGACATTCCTAGGAAATGCAGGCATGTCAGGAATCCCCAGGATTTTGCCCTGCCCTCTGGAAGTTCAGCTCACTCACTCACTCACTCACTCACACACACAGAGGCATCTTTCTGCATACTAGCGGGGACTTTCCATTGATTTCCATTCATCTTTCCATAATTTCTACCGCCTGAACCTAACCATTACCAGTTCATGTCTGACCCAAAATCTAAACCAAACACAAGTAACACCTTAGTCTAAACCTGACAGCAGTTCTCCTTGTTTTGGTTCCCAAAATAATAGTATTTGCTGGAAAATTGTTCCCACAATTTAGCAAATTGGCATCCACAAACGCACAAACCTGAACTTTTCCACATTCCAGTTGGAAAAGCCCAATAGATCCTCTTCTCCTTTAGTCACAACATGCCTCAGCTGATTTCTGCTGTTAATCAAGCTCCATTTTGATCTCCTAGTGGTAAATGAAGGGCTTTTTTTTCATTCTGGTAACTTTTTTAATTAGGCTAGGGTGCGTTCCTCTGGGCCGTGAGACACAAATGGAAATGTTGAAAAGCAGTTTTTTTTCCCCAAACTCATTGGGAAACGGAGGTTATAGATGGAAAGAAAGAAATCTATTTTTTTTTTTTTTGCATGTAGAGTCCAGATATGGTCACTTATTTAGGCTACGTTCACACAGCAGGTCTTGAGGGTCTGAAATGGTGCTCGACACCCAAATCAACCTGCACGTGCACAAAAAGAAACGGACGGCCTGCGGCAGCTGGATTTTTACAAAAGTAAAACCGCTACTCGTGGATCGATTTTTATTTTTATTTATTTGGCTAAGAAAAATTAGGAACCAACATGCCGCCAGCTTCATCAATTGTTCACGTCCAGATTTGCCACGCATGGCTTTTTCAATTGCAGAATAACGGCTCATCTGTACCACACACGGACGTTGCACCTATCGGAATTGCTGCTGTGTGAACGTAGCCTAAGATGAAACCTTTCTCCAACACGCCTGAACTGAATAAATTGATTTTTATTAGGCAGAAGTAGTAAATCAATGTGTTAAAACAGGAAGTCATTTAAAACATTTCTGTGTTTGGAAAAGATCTAAACATTAGTAGTTGCTATACTACTAATGTAATAATAGGGGCGTGCGATATAGATTTAAAATTTTTGCACGATATCTTGTGATACTACCATGTTAACGATAAAAGTTATGATAAATAAAAACTGCTCCTGAAAACATTGTAATTTAATTATTTCATTGGCTTCTATTGGACACAAAGAGAAGTGGGATTTATATAACCAAAGACCATAGTATTTGCATTTAATTGTTAATTTTTTTTATTTTTTTATCTGTCAATGTTGCAAAAAAGTTAAAATAATGAATCGGACAGTTTTTTAAAATTTTTAATCTTCAAGCATGAATATTAAGTTTTCGCCGTAACTTCACTAACTAATTCAAAACTCTTATTATGACAAGAAATGTATCACATTAGGGATAAACGATAGGATAATGCAGACCCACAGTATGCTAGCAATTAATTTTAATATAGTCTTAAATGCATCATATACGTCTATCAACTAGTAACTATTTTCTGACAGATCTTTTGCAAATAGTCAGTGCTTTGTACTTGGTTTGTGGTTCGTTTCAAGCTCCAATCTTCAAAAATAAGAGCCTTAGTGACTTTAAATTGAATAAGTAGCCCACAAGCTTGCTGTCAAACTCCACAGAGCTCTGCTAAAAATGTAATTTTGGAGTCAGCTGGCCGAGTATTGATGGAAGGAGTTGAAGCGGCTCATGGAAAGTGTGCGACAGGAGTTGCTGCGATGCAGGTCTGCAGTAAAACACTAGTGATTCTTTTAATAGTAATTATTTTTGTTTTAACTGAGTGTTGTTGAGGGAAACCCGTAGTTCTGTCTGAATTGTGTCATGGTCGAGTACGATGGCGTGTCAATACATTAGACCGTTTGGATCAGTTCAGCCTTCCCCCTTCATGCTTTTCTAGACCATCACTACATAAGCCACCACACCTGCAGAGGTAATCCTTTTCTGCCTGCTTCGTCAGGTTTTTATCGTGTGTATGTTTAGGT
Source organism: Orestias chungarensis (assembly GCA_032876305.1). Lineage (NCBI taxonomy): Eukaryota > Metazoa > Chordata > Actinopteri > Cyprinodontiformes > Cyprinodontidae > Orestias > Orestias chungarensis. The sequence continues at coordinate 3,554,756 of JAVLVB010000491.1, read as the reverse complement.
CTGAAACAGGTTCCCCCTCCTTCAGGCTTCTAGGAGAGCGTCGCTGCTTGTGAATCGGCCTGAGCTTGCCTGTTTACTTAGAGCTATCCCTGCTGCCGATCCTCCCGACTGATCCTCTGGAGTCGTGTGGGAGGGAGTTGCAGCCGCCTCTGTAATTATGCCGTCTCCGTGACATTTCAATCGTGCCTTGCTTGTAATCTCCACTTAATAAAAGGATCGTCTTTGAACTCGCGCTGCAGATAGATGTATCGTCTAAGAATGTAATCTTTGTCCTAACATTACGGTAAAATTAAACGATTAAAAAAGTGGACTCGCGGATGTTGCTAGCTCTTAATCAAGGCTTTCCTTTAATCTCATCATCAGCCGCTCATCACCAGGGAATTTCTGTTACCTCCTTTGCCGAACTAACTCCAGTCTCCAAGGCGATGGATCTCCCAGGGACGTTGGTTGGCTGTACGTGCTGGTGTGTTCACGTTACGCCAAAGAGGATAAACACAGTGTGGGCCGGCGCCTTTTTTTTCCTTCTTCCTCCTGAAGCTCAGTGCCAATAGAGACCATGGCTGTTGAAAAGTCTGCTTACTGGAGAGCAACCTTGGCCTCAGCTCGAGCCAAAAGCTGTCAAACGGAGACGGGGAGAGAGTGCAGCTCGTGTCTGAGGCGCTCTTTGCCCTTGGACTTTTAACAGGACTGGAGCAGTAAGACAGAAACTTTATAGCAGCATAAAGTGGAGCAGTTACTTTTCCACCAGGGGGGTTGGACGCTAGACCGGGGGACCACATAAAGGTCCCTTTCTGCCGCACTTTGTACTACTTTGCTGGTTCTGCGCAGGAACTTTCCACGGTTTGCTGAAGATTTACAGAAACTGTTTACACCCAGATTCTTTTGCTTAGCTTAGCTAGTCTGAGATTGCATGACTGCCCTCAGACTGTCCTGATAGTTAGTTGTACAGTTAAAAATAAAGATGTACACCTTTTTTTATTCCTCATTGTCGGAAGTTAAATCAGACAAAACTTCTGCTTTTTTAGGTCAATTAGATTAACTGTCATTTTTATTTGTTGAATGATGAAATAGTAAAAGAATACGTCAGAGATTTATTTATTATGATGTACATACCAGCTGTTAACTGTGTTATGCTTTAGAAGCTTCTCATAAGTGCTTGGAGAACAATGCAGTCAAAAGCATTTGAGTTAATTGAAGGCTCTTTTGTGGATGGTTTTTAATGCCACTCATGGAACACACTGATTTTTGGGTTTGATACAAAATTAAAAGATTTTAGAAGGAGAATTGTGGTGTTGAACCAATCCGTTCATCCCTATGAGCTATTTCTAGATGCTTGAATGTGAGGCATTCATTTAATTTAAACAATTTTGTCTCCAACCATCAAAAAGAAGACAGGTTCTGGTCTAAAATATGCAAATTGACAACAGAAAAAAGCAACAGACCTTCATTGAGATGCTGATGAAACATTATCCACAATGAAACGTGTCCTGTGCCGACGTGGGCCGAAAATCCTTTTCATGCCTCCAAAAGAAACATACAAATAAAGATTTCTGTTTGCAAATCCACACGAAAAATGAACAGCTTTACTTTTGGAGATATTGAACTAAAGGTGAAACTTTTTTGCCATAATGAGCATCGTAACACTTGCTGGAAAACGGAAAGCTTGTAAGTATTTGCTGCAGGAGGAACCGGTGCAAATTATACAAGAAATGGCGTCATTGAAAAAAATAAAATAAAAAAACGTTGTTTGGAAAATACTGAAGCGGCCACCTAAAGTCATCATCAGGAAAGTTTACAGCTTGGGTTCGACTGAAAACCGTGACTTTGTCGCATGGTTTTAAAGACAATACGGAACATCTCGAATAAATAAATCATTGTGACAATAAAATAAATTCTAAGTGACATTAAGCAAGCCAAGTTGGGTTTGATTAAGCGTCAGACAGAGAGATAAACGAGGTGTGCATACGTTTAGTATGTGAACTTCAGGCTTCAGCTGTAAATCTGCACTCAAAGCCAGTCTGGCAGCTTATACCGGATCTGGTCCATCCAAGAAGGAGCTCCAAGGATCATGAACAATAGGGAGGTCTTGTTCTGTGCCACGTTTATGGGAACCAATCGCTGCATGTGATGAAGTCAGGAGGCCGAATTGGAAGTGGGAAGCCAAGTTTCTTATCTCCTTCTGGTTTAAGTCATTCCTAAATGTATAGTGCTGAGTTTGTAAAGAGAGCAGCTCCACAGCAGGTGTATGAGCTGAGGGTCAAAGCTTTCAACCTCAAGCCTGCTTTGAATGTGGTTTGGATTTGCAAATCTGCATGGTGAATCAAGACGTGCTCATAGTGTCCCAGAACTCTGACATTTTTAGCAGCCATAGCATAGATTAGCTCACCGATGTGGTCACACGGGAGGGATTATTGTCTATTTTTAAAACGCTGACTGTGAGTTTATTGGAACAACAATTTAGCATTTTACAGCTTTAATGTAAATGCCACCCTCCGCCTTGTTCCCCTTATTACTCAGAACGGAATTCTCCAGTGTAGGGAGTTGCACAAAAACCCCTCCAGCTGTCACGTTTCTATCCAAAGTATGTGTAGAAACTATGTTAAACAACTGTAGTTTGTCAGTCTCTCATCATGTGGCAGATATGAGCCTCGTGTTTGCCGAAGCGCAGATACGGCTGTCCAGTGCCGATCTAAAAGCGGGACGTTCCCGCCTGGCCGAACGCAGGCAAATCCGCATAAACAGTCGCATCGAGCCAGCCGAGCTAAAAGTCAGGGAACGGAGGAACGCTCCTGTCATCTCCGTTTGTTGCTCGATTTAGCCGCCGAACACTGACAGTAGTTTAGAGGAAACGCCATCCTGGAGTTTTAGCAGGTACTTATGTTATGATTTCAATAGAGATCATAATCTTTGCCTGCGTTTCTCGTTTCACGTCCTGTTTATACAGAACGGTGCTGTGTGACACAGCAGGCATAAATACCCAAGCCTGTTTGTGTACAAACATTTAAACTGTATTCAGACGCAGCTCTGACCCAGATCCGCCCCACCTCTACCGACTCGCCACATGAAAGACAACCTGGCAGCACGTCTGACATATGTTTGACGCAGGGCCGCCTTAATGAAAACGTCTTTGTCTTCTGAAGTGAGAATTAGAAGTTCCTAAACGTTTTCTTGTCATTAAACAAGAACTTTGAGCTTTTTGTTCCAAATCACGTCTTTTAATTTTAATCATTTTGCAACTTTTGCAAACAAATGTTGTTTTAAGAAATTTATTTTAGTTTTATTTCCACCTTATTCCCTATTTTTCACGTATTACATCAGGTTTTCTCACCATTCAGCTTACGAAACACAAAATAACAAAAAAAGTCACACACCCTATCAACAAGCTGGTGACGTCCCCAGAATATACGCATTATTACTTAAATCTACTTATTGATAAGGAAATATACAGTGAAATAATTATATGCAGTTTTTAATAATTGAATGTATTGAATTGTGTTATAATTTAATTTCATGATTTAAAAGTTGCATTACCTTATTTTAGGCACTATTTCATTCATATATAACATGATATGTTTTTTTCTTTTTGGCACATCGGAAATTCAACAAAGACTTATTTTTGTAGCCCAACCTAAATATTCAGCTTTCCTTTTCTTGAAATTTTTTTTTTTTTTTTAAACAATTTACCCCACCCCCCCTTTTTTTGGACCTACCTATTACTTTAAGAAAGTCCACCAGCAGTGAATCCACATTTTAGTTAACAGAAAGGTTAATACATACAGTAGTGTAGTGTTTTAACAAGAAACGATATAAATCATCCACAAAACCTCATTTTGACAGCTTTTGTTTAAAAGGATAAGTATTTATCCTGAATGGTTGTTTAGAGACATTTTATACGTTGTAATGATTGCTGTTGTTAAAAGCCAGTAAAGCTATACTTGCTGTTTTTTAATCTGATAACTTTGGTTTAATGCAATGCAGTCAAATTTGGGTTTAAAACAGATGGGGCAAAATGTTTAAAAGAAATAACAAATAAAAAAGGGGTTTGTTAGCTTGCGGCAATACCTCCTTCTTAGCAAGCATGTAGCAACAGTAGAAAGTAACATCTGGCTTTTAACAGTAAGAAACCTCCGGTAGAAACGGGTGTGACGCACATATTGTTACATTTAGCGACTGACAGCGGTGAGTTCATCGATCGCTTTCTTGTGGAAAAAGGGCAAGACCCTTCGCGCTATTGCCTACTTTGTAAGTCGCTTTGGATAAAAGAGTCTGCTAAATAAATAAATACTGAATGCTTAAAACAACAGCGATCACTTCTGATAAGAAAGCAAGTCGTTAGTGGAAGTGGTAGCTTACTTACCTAATGGGGTCGTCTAGGAAAGTGCCAGCGCTAATCATGCAGACGGGTTTTACGTAGAATGGGAGACCCTGAAGCTATTGACGGCAATAACGCCACATATTGCATTAATGGAAAGCAGATTAACTACAGAGTTACCTCGGGATAGCCTAAACCACTTTAACTATAAGCATAATCAAAAAGCCTAATTTTAATATCATCAGTAAACCTGCAATCTGAGAGCGAAGGGGAAAATATGGAGGAATCAGATCATGCTAGAGTTTTGGGATTTACAACCAAGGAGAACTTTAAACTGAAGCAAGATTATATTTTAATTTAATTAATAAAGATCTCTAAAACTACTGCTTAGTGAGGTAGTAAATTTAAGCGTAACATGCAAAAAATAACTTGATAATGCAACATATACACACATAAACACACGGTTTTGTTGTTAGCCTAAGCTGTTATCTGTCTTCTCTTTAGTATTTCAAGAGCAGACCGTAAGCTGTTAATAACTAATGGAGCACTCAGACATGTTTCTGAATGGCTGTTCCAGTCACTCTCGGATCAAGGTCAACACGAACAGGTGGAAGCGGTTTTGATGGGCGTTACGCCGTCGGTCACCAGGACCGTCTCCGTGTGTGGGCCCTCAGCCTCGGGGGCAGAAGCTTGATGAGGCAGTCCTGGCTCAAAGTTGCTCTCCAAACAGGAAAGCAAACACCAACACATATGAACTTATTAATCTGCTTTATTTATTGGCGACTCAGAGACACAACTCTGTTCTGAAGTCGGAACTGATAGAGTTCACTGATTTTTTCAGTGAACCTACGCTCTCTGTTTGATTCATCTTCTCACGCAAGCTCACCTGAGCCGACGGAAGCAAAAGCCGAGAGCTGCGGGGGACGGCGAGCTGAGGAAGCGTTATGGAGGTTTAGCGTACCGAGTAGGAGGATGGTTGTTTTTTGTATTGTTGCCTGAGGTGAGTGGGTTTTTCTGGTAAAGCTCGTCGCAGCGCTTCACTTCTAACTACCTGTCATGTAAAAAGAAAGTGGTGCTGTGGCTTTTCTGGTCGTGTGGATAAGTTGCTTGGACAGCGGCGGGAGTCTCCGTCCTCGTTTGTGGCCGAAGTTTCACTTTATCCTCCAGTTTTCATCAATAATCCACTCACTTCCCCTTTATCTTGCAACTCTTTCACCCTCCCTCCACACCCACACATTTCAGCTCCTCTTCTTCTTCTTTCATTCTGGCCTTTTGTTAACGCCCCCCGCTTTCCTCTTTCAACTCATCGAGCATCTATTTCGAGCCCCTCTCCGCTGTGCCCAGTTCGGACAATGGCGCAGTCCCCCGACGGAGCTGCTGGAGGAGGAGCTGACCGACTACTCCGAAGGGGACTGACTGCTTGGCTTTTGTTCTGCTTACGAGAAAATTGGAGGGAACTCGGGGAGGTTGAGGAATGGAAAAGAGGAGGGGTCCGGAGGAATGCATGCGGTGACAGTTGCAGGAACGTTCAGTAGGAGATGATTTAGACAGAAAGCATTTGGTTTTTTAAATGATGGAAGTAATTACCTGCTTTCTAATTTGGGCTTGCATAACTTTTTAACAAGGTTGAATACTGGCTGCACTGTGACCCAATAGCTCTGGGCTTCAGTCAGCTTGAGCCACAACCAGGTTTCTGGATATCTGTCGAGAAAATCTGCTCTAATGAGTCCTACTTTCTTAGTCAACCAAATCCTCTTGAACACAAACAGAAAGTCCCCAGCCATACAAAAGCATGAGCTGTTCCTGGTTCTGCCCTCCTGGAGCCCCTCACCCCGGCGGTGGTGGTGCATTGTGTAGGATCTGAGGAATGAAGGACCGGACTAAGGAAGGGGGATTTTGAGGAATGTTTAAATTGGAGTTTATTTTCTCCATTAGCATAACAAGAGGGATTAATCAACTGATAAACATTTCTTCAAAATTCGGATTAGTTAACGTGTTTGTAGTTTTGTTACGTGTTCTCGCTCTTATCTGGGTATAAACGACTGCCGTGTGCGGTGCTGTTAGCAGGACGCGCATCAGCTCTGCTGTCAATGGCATAATTGGAAGGAAATTAGAAGCTGAGTGGAGTCACTTGACTGGAAACACTGCGGCCCGCTGTGAATATCTGGCTTGGTCTCCCCGCGCAGAGTCGCTCTGGGGACTCACAGTTTACTCCTGCTACGGGGAAAAAAACACACACTAACTCATTTGTCCTGGTTTAAAAATGCCAGCTTAATGAAACCCAACGGAAACAGCTGGTATAGGAAAAATCCGAAGCGACATTTGCATTTCAGTATTTACAGGATTTTCTGTAGAGCGGGATTTGCACAATGTTTGCGGAAGATCAAAGTTCTTGCTGATTTTCTTTAAAAGTTCAAACGGTAATCGCAGTTCAGGCGCAATTCCAATCCAAGAGTACTTTTCATTTTCCTCTGTGCTGATATGCTTTTCCTTCAAGGGCAGAAATACGTTAGCCTCTGTGGTTGTGCTAAGACAATGTCCACTGTGCAAATGAATTAATATTAATGTAAATTTGGTGTTTGATCCAGTGCGATTCTGATCACCGATTATAATCGGTCGATTTCCGTGAAACGTTATGTGATCGGTGAAGCCAGACCACATTTAATCACAAATCACAAAAGCCAATCAACTTTGAATAATACTTTGCAGTCTTCAGATGCTCTCTGTGTAGTATAGAGCCCCCTTTCTTTCACAATGCAAATAAACTATTTAAAGAATTTATCATATTAACCAATGAACAACCGAAGAAGTAAGGATTTAAATGACATTAATTGGAAATAAATAAATTGAATCAATTAAATATAGAAATATGTTGAATAATTGATTTTATATTAAAAACTAAATATAAGTGTTATTTAATGGTCTCTTGGTAGTTTCCAATCCTATTTCCTATTGACTGAATAGTTGCTGCATTGTACAGTAAAAAAAGTACTGTAAAATTACCCGATGAATTTACAAACTCTCCTAATGCTCATTAAGAAGCTCGTAAACACTCCCGCACAAACACCAGCCGCTGCCTTTGCTCATAAATGCATTGGTATGTGTGTTAAACCGTGGCGCATGCATTCCTAGTACTGAGTTATAAACTGCAATGTGTTCTCACTGAAACACCGACACCACAGGATCCACTCTTCGCCGGATAAACCGTAACTGCAGAGCACAGACAGGCTGACGCACACGCAGATTAACATCAGTTTGGCCGCGGTTGGGGCTACACGTTCGTGTCGGACGGGTCCGCCGCTCTCTTCCTCAGGTCGCTTTATGGCTGCACTCACGTGACGCGGCCAAGCTCATTCGAAGTCAGCGGGAGCGTCTTAATCTGCGCAGCTGTCGTGATGCAGAGCTCTCCCGTCCATCTGTGATATATTCGTACGTTTCTCCTTGCTGTTTCGAAGAGATTAAAACAGAACGTGTACAAAATGTTTGTTCTACTGTGTCAGAGCGGTTAGATAGAGACTTCTGCTGACACCCACTGTTGACCCACCTTCGTCTCTACATTCTCTAGCAGAGGAAAACATCCTCCTCCTCATCCTCTAACTCAAACCGACATCTTTTTAGGTCCCTGATTGTAAAATGAAGAGTTGACCTTTGTTTGATCCCTGCCTCCCTCTAGAAACGGTTACACCACGCGTGCTTACGGTCACAATTCAGCAAAGAGAGGCTTAGAACAACATAATATAAGCAACCTGATGACTGACTGAACCATGCGATTGATTTAAGCGATAGGATATTCAGGTTCATGGTGTTTTCTTCCCTACACTTTATTTTAAATGTCACCAAGAAGCGAATGGGCATCGTTTCGGGTGATTAAAATAACTCTGTCTCGGGCATGATCGCATTAGGGAGTCCTTTTCAGCTCCACCGGTGTATAACCCTAACTCCTGACGACATGGAGAGCAGGGAGGAATGAGCTGACGGAGAAGCTTTTAGCAGCAGCGTAGATACAGGGGGAATCAGTTTTGTCGGCATGACTGGCACCAGCGCAAATATGATTTCATGTTTTTACCGAGAGTACAAAATAAAAACAAATTACTGTTAAATTAAAGGCAATCAATGCAAAAATGAAGAGCTGCTGGAGAAAATAGCAGAGCAAGTCAGAACAGTTTATTAGGCCCTCCAGTAGCCTTAGCCTATAGAAGGATAACAACTAAAATATTTATTCCACAAGTTGTCCAAGTTTAATGTTTAGCAGATAATGAGTTTAGTGTGATCTGATGTTTTCAAATCGTACTTGTGCCACTTTCATTTGTGGTATGAGTTCTGCCTCGTTGTAACGCGCCATGATTCTTCGCCAGATGAAGCCAGACGTGTTAAATCCGGACGTAAAAAATGGTCGCAGCCAGCCGTGCAGAGTGTTGCTCTTCTTTTTTTCTTCACATTCTTGTTATGATATTGTCAGCTCCCGTGGCTCAACAACATTTACATTGATCCATTGTTACTTCCATAACTTTGTATGTCCATGTATATTTTCCCTTATTTTTCCCCTCTCATCTAAGAACTTTTAACAGAGAGTAGATGTTATCTGATTTCACTTCACATTTATGCAACACTTGTTTGCAAAACCTAATCCGTGCGGAGGAGGGAGAGGTCAGACATCTGGATTTGTTTTTTCTTCTGTTTAATGAATTAATCTGTGGTAACTGAAACAAACTTGGGTTGTTTTCCGGGGGGGAAAATTCATCTGATTGCCTGAGGGTTGATTAGGCTCTAGGCTAGCAGACAGAAAGCATTCCTAAACGGGTTTGATTCAGATTCCGAAATTCCAACGTGTTTATCCGTGAGGTCCGGGTTGTGATGCCGCAGACTGAGTCCCTCTGTGGGCGTTTTGTAAAAGCCCGATTTCAGCATGTTCCTCCCGCTGGGTTCAGCCGGGTCCTTCTGTCTGTCCGAGCAGCACAGGCGCGCATTTCTGCCACTCGAGGAATGTTGCAGAAATTGGCCCGGTCCAAACAAATGCCCTGTTGTGAAAGAACTTAACAGGACGAAGGCTACTTTGTTTGTTTCTGTTGCTAAGAGGAAAACAATTCTTCAACATTAAATTGTTTTAAATTCCCAAATATGTGAATGGAATGTTTTCAGAACTGCCTCTGGATTCAATCACTGGAAATGTTCTTTCTTTAGCTTTTACAGCTAAAACTGCGTCTCCGTCGGTCTGTTAATCCATCCATTCATTCATCCCTTCATCCACAAATCAATCCATCTCTGTGTTCACATGCCTGTCAGTCAACACATCCAACCATCTGCAACAGATATCTGTTATATTTATTAAGATTACATTAAGATTAGATGTGCATCGATTACAGTTGTCCAGCCCATCATACTTTGTATTTTTACAGTATTTCTCTGTTACAAAATCAGGACGATTTTGGACCTTTCTGGAGGTGGATGAGATCTGTTTGGCCAATTGCTGATCACCTCAAAATACGGGCATCATTGCACCACTAATTAAGGGGTGTCCAATAAGGATCGACTGCTCTGAGAGTTAAACTGGAAATTTTGTCAAGAATAACGGGGAGAAAATAAATATTTTTCCTCTTCGCATAACTCTGGGAATAAAGTGTAAAACGCTTTGAACACTGAACCTTGTTTTTGCTGCTATTTTAATGTTTCTGTTGCTAAGGAGACATTGTTAAATTAAAACTCCTTTCATAAACTGAACGCTTCCGTGTTTGTTTGATTCTTCTCTGCAGAGTCGGTAACCTGAGATTAGATGAACAGAAAGAGGGCTTTGTGAAGTTGTTGTTTCCTAACACGGACTCGTGTGTTTCCACAGCCTTTCTTCAGACTATTGAACCTACGGAAGCTCGGCCTGAGTGACAATGAGATCCAGAGACTCCCTCCCGAGGTGGCCAACTTCATGCAGCTGGTGGAGCTGGACATCTCCAGAAATGGTACGCAGATACTCATTCATCTCATTAAACCAACTCACAGCAACCAGAGCACACTATAGAATAAAACTGATTTTTTTAAATATAATATGTAAGCTCTTGAAAAATTCATAAAATGAAGCCAATGCTGACCCCTACCTCATAGGTGTTCATGTAATGTGAAACATCTCAGACATGCATGGTTTTTTTTTCCCTGTCATTTTTCCTCGCCTAGAATCTCAGAGATTCTAAGCGGCAAGAATAATATCACCATCACATACGTCAACGCTTTATTGCGTGCTCTGAGAGTTTTCTTATTTGTCTGCCGGTGGGATTCCCGGCTCCTGACACGGAGCTCGATTATGTGAATTTCCGATTTCCTCTCTCTCGAGGTTTATTATCAAACACCTGCAATATCCAGAGGTGATCACATTTCAAGACTTGGCTAGGGAAGCAACTTAAAGATAATTTTCAGTGCAACTGTTTTACCAGTTGCAGTCCCCCCCTCATTTCCCACAAACGGTGGTTTCCTGCTCCTAGAAAACCAGAAATTCAATGATGGGCTTTCGAGGACAAGAGAGTGTCATATATCCGTAAAGGAGAAGTCTTACCAGAAGCCTCACTTGACTTGGCAGAATTTAATTTGCTTTCCACTTTTAAGTTTCTATTACATGATTGTCAGAACTTGGGTGTGGGTGGCGGAACTTAAGAAGCTGCAGTGTTTACGAGAGCTCAGATCTAACAGGCTTAACATATTCAGTCTACTTACGAAAGTGTGACTCTATATTTTACGTGCAATTATCTGGATCGCTTGGAAATGATTCTTCAGTCCTCAGTTTTTGGTTCTTTAGGTTTGAGCCATCTCCTCGTTGGAGCCTTTTTTTCTTGCCGTCAGCGGGATGTACAGAAGCTTCTTGCCATTTGAGTCCAGCTTATCTGTTGATACAGGATTTCAAAGCTTTCATATGTTTATTTTAAATTTAACATATTTCACTGTGATCGAAGGAGACTATAATCTAAGAGAGGGAAGGGTTTAGCTAGGCTTAGCTTTGACTGGGATGTTCAGTCAGTATTACATGTTCATTATAGAACCAAACAGCTTTGTTTTATTTGCCTTTCCGTGCGCCTAATACAATGCTGACTCCACACGGTACGTATGTCCGATCCCTTGACAGAGATTCCCGAGATCCCAGAGAGCATCAAGTTCTGCCGGGCCTTGGAAATCGCCGATTTCAGCGGAAACCCCCTCGCCAGGTAAAAAACGATTATAGTGTCTCCTCATCACTTCAACACAATATAACACACTATACATTTAGTGAATCGACATGTAGGATTGCAGGTCCACTAGTTGCACACTTTTATTTGTACTTTAAATTGTTTTGCTTTGCAAAGCCTTAAAGTTTGAAAAGTGGGAAAAGATTACGTAGAAAAAATCTTTGAGCAGATTAAAGTGTAACTAACAGTGCTGCTTAGATTTGTATTGGTTTCAGAATAATCCAGTTAAAATGCTAGTTCAATACTTTTATGTCATATTTTTATTCATGGGTCGAATAACTGCCGAGCATCTTGAAGTATCTATAAATGAATAATTATATAAGGCATATAAAACACTATTTTCCATATAAAACACTTAAAGTTTGATTTCTGTCTCCTGCCTCTCTGCCTCAGATTGCCAGATGGCTTCACTCAGCTGCGAGCGCTGGCGCACCTTTCACTCAACGACGTGACGCTGCAGACATTACCTAGCGACATCGGAAAGTATGTCTATTCAGATGCTCTTTGTTGTTGTCAAATGTTTTAATTGTTTGGTAGAATTTGGTTTTCTGTTTTGAATTACGGGTGTCACAATGCAAGAGTATTCAAACCCTTCACCTGTCAGACATTTTGTCACATTATACCGTAAAGTCTTCAGTTTCATTGGGGTTTTATGTGAGGAACCAAAGGATATTGGCTCAAATTTAGAAATCAAAAAGGAAGAGAGGCTTTCCAAAGGGCTTAAATAAAAATAATTTACCAAAAACGTTTGTGTTTCTACCATCATAGTCAGTTGAACCAGCTTTCAGTTCATTCCCAGCTTTAACCAGCTGCCCAAATCATAAAAACGAATGTTACTACTGTATCTACGGTTCCATGAATCCCTACTGACCGCCAGAGGCGGTGCTTCAAGCACTGAATGATCATTCTTGCGCAGGTCGAGTACTAATGACAACAAAGTCCCCTGTGACCTGGCGGGGACCCACGTGACTCTATATAGTCACATGGCACCCGGCGTTCAATCCCTCAACTTTCTCGCGAGAGCAAGGATTCCGAGGGACCAAGCACTCTGGCGGTCATCCGGGATTCATAGAACCGTAGTTACAGTAGTAACTTTCGTTCTATTTCATCCCTACTGACCGCCAGAGGGGGTGCTTCAAGCACGTACTCAACACACCTGCGCGCGAGAACAACAAAAGGGATTGAACGCCGGGTGCCATGTGACTATATAGAGTCAAGTGGGTCCCCGGCAGGTCACAGGGGACCTTGTTGTCATTAGTACTCGTCCTGCGCATGCGCAAGAATGATCATTCAGTTCAACAATTGTTTTTGCTCCTACATCTCTTCAAAAAAAAGCAAGAGCTCTGTTGCTTCAATTGAAAACATCAGAGATTCTCACTAAAGCTTCTCACTGGTATTTAGCTCTGGGCCATTTCAACAAATATTTAATAAGGTTTGATGGTTGTAATGTGACAAAATGTTAGAATAGATAAATCGAAATGAAAACTTTGTTAAAGCTTTTAATAAAAAGACGGGAGTCGGGCCCGATTTGCTGCTGTCACTCCACTCACACTTACAGCCAGAGCCAGATTTGAGGCGGATGGACGAGACCCTCCGTTGGTCAAGCAGCTGAAATGATCCTGACTAACCCACATGTCTCTCCCCCCTGCCAACCCCTCTCCTTCCTTCTGTCTTTCCTGTTTAAAAGTTTGGCCAACCTGGTGACGCTAGAGCTCAGGGAGAACCGGCTGAAGTCTCTGCCCACGTAAGTGTCGAATCTGCTCGCCGTTTGTTTTTGTTGTTCGCCGTCGTCGTCAAGACAAGATCTCAGGAACATCTCAGATACAGATTCAGCTGTTGCTGACTAGGATCTGAGCCATTTTTGTAATGAACGGTATGCCGTTCCCACGGCTTTGATCCCCCGGTGGATATCCTGGTGACGTAACGTCTTGTTTCGTCTTACGTGCAGGTCGCTCTCATTCCTGGTGAAACTGGAACAGCTGGACCTCGGCACCAACGAACTGGAAGTTTTGGTTCGTTTTTTTTTTCCATCTCCTTAGCTTCACCTTGCCTAATACCTTTACGTCGTCCATTCATGTTTACCTAAAGAAAAAAAACACAGCAGAGAGTCTGTTTTAGTGCAGCTCCTCCCACCTGTTTCCTCACAGGGCGGACACTATGCAAACAGTGACTCCATGATGAAACCTTATCTGCTTTACTAACAGGCTTTCAGCTTGGCCTCAAGTTTAATTTTTGAATCTTTAATGTCATAATATTAATTTTAAAAAAACTCCATTTACAATATATGCACACACACCCCATTACATGGCCCCTGCAGCTGATGCCTCAATCACACGTTTCTTTAAACCATTAACCAGCTTCTGACATAATTGTGTCTGTCTACCTAACAGATGTTTGTTGACTTAATGGGATTTCTTGTACCACTATTTTAGATTGAATAGAGGTTGAGGCCATTCCAGAGGCTTAATGTTTACCTACTTTATCCAGCTGTTTTTAACCCTTTAGGTCAGGTATGTTCAAACCAGGTACTCAAGGTTGGGCCCTGCATACCTGAATCAACTTCTTAGGATGCAGTTAAGTCCTGCTAATGATCTGATTATTTCACTCGTGTGTTTTGATGCAAAGACGCATTTAAAAGTTGCAGGACTTTCGACATCTGGACCTGGATTTAAACACATCAAGCTTTAAGTGTTAAAAAATAGTAGACCACATTTTTCATTACTCCAGCCACATTTTCTATTCCACCGCTACTACTACCACAACATCATCCTCCCACCACCATGCTTGACATTTAATAAACGGTATGGTTTGAAAGCCTCGCCCTGATCCTTCTCCTCAGACCGTTCAACCGGTCTTCTTTCTTGGGAGGATTTGGCTTAAACTATGTCAGGAGCTTGTTGATGGCTACAAAAATATGAGGTGCATGTTTACCAGAGAAGATTTACTGTAAATGAAGTTTTTTATGCCAATTTTTAGTTTTTGTGGCATAAATATTCATGACGTCCATTAGCATGAATGTAGTCTTCTGACCGGGAGCGGCAAATGTTAAGTTCATACTCAGAGGGGATAATTACAACAAATTTTTTTTTTTACTGGTAATCAGGGGAGAATATTGCCAAAAAAAAAAGTCACAATCTGTAAAGTTTGCACCAAATTTAATTTAAACATTTCAGCTAATAAAGAGAACAGTATTGCCCAGGTGCAGCCGTGTCCTCAAGCCTTGCTGTTCCTGGCAGATATTTGTGTTCAGGTTGTGCAAAATACTGATTACCTTCTCTTTGCACCAGAAATACCCACCTCATTTTGTGTTGTTAACATGCCTTCCTTGTTATTCTCCTTTATCTTGTTTTAGCCGGACACACTCGGCGCTCTCCCCAACCTGAGAGAACTGTGGCTGGACCGTAATCAGCTGTCTTCATTGCCACCCGTGAGTACGGTTTTCAAATACACACCCTCCCACTCTATCTAGCATGACATTTCTTTTTTTTTTACCTTGAAGAAAATGACCGTGCTGGGCCCTGATTACACACTCGTACCTGTTTATTTATTTTCTGTGAGCAGGAGCTGGGAAATCTTCGGCGGCTGGTGTGTCTCGATGTCTCCGAGAACCATCTGCAGGAGCTTCCTTCGGAGCTGAACGGCCTGCTGGCGCTCACCGACCTGCTGCTCACGCAGAACCAGCTGGAGGTCATCCCGGACAGTATAGGTGAGGAAACGTCAACTTATTTGCGCCAGTAGGGAAACATGCTAGGCTTTGGTTTGTATCTCAGCTGCAGCAAGAAGCTGCTTTTCCTTTCTTGTGTTTATACTGATCATGTTTTTTTTTCCTCTGCAAAATGATAGTTTATAGAGTTGGTTCGTATGCCATAGACCTCCTGTTAAACCAAGAGGCTGCTGCCCTCTACTGGAATAATGATTGCAGTGAATTTAAACAAAGTCTCTCAATTAACAAGACAGTTTAGACATATAATCCTAGAAATCTATACATTTTTTAAAAAATGTTTCCCAAATCTGGATGGATCTGGTAAGATACTTGTATTTCTAGACAAATATAGACACATTTTTTTTGTCCCTCTTGCATTTGTTTGTCCATTTATCCGTTTGTCATTGTTTCCTTTCAGAACTTTCTAAATTAGCAGGAACCCTAGACATTTTTTTTCCCCTGTTTCTGATGCCTAGATTTCCACATGTTGTGTTTGCGTCTGCAGGCTCTCTAAAGCAGCTGTCAATCCTCAAAGTGGACCAGAACCGGCTAACTCAGCTGACCGACTCTTTGGGAGAGTGCGAAAACCTCACAGAGCTCGTTCTGACGGAGAATCTTTTACAGGTACACACACACACACACACATACACACACATACAGTTTACTTTAAAATCAGTTTGTAAGAGGCACAAGATCATAATTGACAGTATTTAACCCTCTTTAATCTCACCTCTTAGTCGCTTCCTCGCTCGCTGGGCAAGCTGAAGAAGCTGACGAACCTAAACATGGACCGGAACCGGCTCGGCACCGTGCCCAAAGAACTTGGCGGCTGCGCCAGCCTCAACGTCCTTTCGTTGAGAGACAACCGCCTGAGCAAGCTGCCCGCTGAGCTGGCAGACGCCGCCGAGCTGCACGTGTTGGACGTGGCTGGAAACCGGTAACCTCGCCTGAACCCTTTAAAGAAACATGGGAACTTCTTCTGCTAAGGTTTAGAGCTTAAATAGACTTTGTTTTCCATGAGGATCACCATCACACTACTAATATCACTACCCTGGGTAGTGCAATACAGATGTTACGCAGTCATCAGATCTTCAAAAATAGGGAACTTATTAAGAAAACAAAGAAAAATACATGATTTTTTTTCAAATCATTGTTTACAATAAAGAGTTTTGATATGACAGTATGTTATTTTTCTTTGCTTTCTGAGTTACTGACTCAGCCTTTTCATTCACCCATTTATAGATGTATTATTTTATTTATCTTTCTGTCCAAACATTCAACCAGCCTGTCTGGCGAATGATTGGAATGTTTTATGTATTTTTTGTATTGTTTCCATAATTAAAGGTTTACCTCTACTGATTACATCAAGATAAACCTGATATTTAGTTGTGATACATGAATCCATCTGGAGTTTGGAGTTTTTAAGTTCATTTCTTTTTTTATTTCGCTCTTTAATGAATATGAATACTTTGTGTTATTATTAAAAAATATATGAAGCGAAATGAGCAAAATAAAGTACAAAGTAACAATATCTTCTTCCTACACCTAAAGAAAACATTAGCTACTCAACATGTAAAAACTGTCATAGATGATTTAAAGTTTTAGTTGGATCCCAAATGGATGTCTGTGTTCACTTCTCCGGTTGACCTTCTGTTATCTCTTCTTTTTTTTTTTATCCAGATTACAAAATTTACCTTTTGCCCTGACAAACCTCAACCTGAAGGCCATGTGGCTCGCAGAGAACCAGTCACAGCCAATGCTGAAGTTCCAGACTGAAGACGATGAGCGAACAGGAGAGAAAGTGCTGACCTGCTATTTGCTTCCCCAGCAGCCGTCTCCAAGCCTCGGTGAGCCTTTTGTACAAGTATTTCTATAATAAAGTTTCCATAAGTAACCTTTTATGTTGTAATAGTTATTGATTAGTAGCTTTTCACCTCTAAGTCCTATGCGCTCGTTACCCTACAGAGAACCTGCTGCAGAACAGCGTGGACGACAGCTGGACAGACAGCAATCTGAACAGAGTGTCCGTCATTCAGTTCCAGGAGGAGACCAAAGTTGGGGAGGAGGAGGATGATGAAGCTGCAGCAGAGCGCACGGTGAGCAAATAATGTGTTAAATTAAGTAAGTTAAATTCCCACATTCCCCATTATTGGTTCTGATTATTCCTTCCGGTTTTACCACCAAGAGGTTCGTTGGTTCCACTCTTTAGTTAGAAAAGAACTGATCAGAAATGTTACGTTAGTTTTGATGTCCTCTTAAAGATTGAAACTACTACCACCAATTCTTAAAAAAAAAAATTTCATATTAACATTTAAAGAACATTTAAAATATTTCTTTATGGAATAACAACTTTTTTCCAAAACATCTGTTTAGTAGCACAATCATAAAGTTCTCTCTTTGCATCAGTAAAAATAAAACAACTAAAACCTCCAGATTATAGGAACAAGTTAATTTACACTAATGACATATCAACCTTTTCTGAAGCTTCTCCACTCATGATAGCGGCATGTCGAAGTAGCTCTGTTTAGTAAGTTTAGTAAACTTTTATTTTTTATATTTTTTTGGTTCAGGAGTTGCATGTTTGTATGATTACTCTCTGTCGTTTGTGTGCCGTGCATCTGTAAGTATTTTTCCTCTCGCTTTTTCCACTTCTGGACAGTTTGTATAACGTGTAACCGTGACAACAATGTGTCATTTTGTAAATTAGGAGAAACTAATGAGTTAGCATCTCAAAAGTTCAAATAATATCTAATAAATCCTTGAGAAGTCTTAAAGGGAGGCTTTACAGATGAAGAGCAGGACCAAAGAGCAGAGAGAGAAGCAGGAAATTCAAGGAGGAGGTCCAGGGTTTCATCCCCTACTCCAGCATCTCTGATAAGCTCTATAAGTAGAACGGTAAAAGCAAATGATGTGGATTTACAGTCCTTTTTAACAACCGATTGTCTTGTCTATTTTTGATAAATCAAGTATTATTTAATTATTTTAGATTTCTAAACCAGTAATTAATTTTGACCAATGATACACCAGCTTTAAACGGCGATCATTAAGCATTTATATCAGGCGGACTGGAGGTTGCTTTTCTACTATTGTTTTAAACAAAAAAACATTATAGATTATGCATTTTCATTATGCAACATATACACTTTAATCTCTCTGTGTGTAATGCTGCTAACATTTCCAAATACGCCGTGTTGAATAGCAGAAGCCATAAGTGAAAATGTACAAAACAGTGAAACAATCCGTGTCCTGTAATCTTCTTGTAGTGCTAACCAACACTGACCAAGGCGAACCGTGAATCCTCTTTCTTTAGTAA
Source organism: Orestias chungarensis (assembly GCA_032876305.1). NCBI lineage: Eukaryota > Metazoa > Chordata > Actinopteri > Cyprinodontiformes > Cyprinodontidae > Orestias > Orestias chungarensis. Next base: position 3,536,226 of record JAVLVB010000491.1, on the reverse strand, counting down.
CTGCAGCTGTTAGCTGCAGTTTTCCAAGTTTAAATATGGGTACTGAGGTGATCGTAGTAGAAGGTTGAGGATCATATCCCAATGTAACATATACTTTTTATGACACCAGTTACCTAAAGATGTATAATTTATATCACTAAATTGTTTAATCATTTTTTTAAATCTGACAGAACCGTGTTGTAACGCACGTTTCTGCAACCTTTAGGATTTAAAGAGACATTTTTGTGTAGTTGAGCTACATAAACTTGTTTTAGAGCCACAAATGTCACATGGAACATTTGAATAAAAACTTAAAGTCTTTATAAATATCTAATAAACCCAATTTTCTACTTTCTTTAGGTTTTGAAATAATAAAAAAAACATAACACATTTTCCAGATAAGAGTTTATATTTGTGAAATATTCTAAAATAGTTTTGGATTACCGCTGTCATTTATGTGTGGATATTAAATGCAGTTATTTCTTGAAAACATCGACCACAACAACAACAGATTAAAAAAACAAACTTCTAAAACCTGAATTTGTCATCAGAGTTGATTCTTTATTAATCAAGTTACTCAAAGCCACCGTGAAAGATCCAAAGGGACGATAATGCCTCTAAATTTAATGAAACAAGCAGTAAAAATGTTTAATCTTAATTTATCATTGTGAACGACAAATGAAAAGTTATAATCTCGATTTATTATGATGGCAATAAACGATACAATAACGTCCATCTCTAGTCCTGCATGTTTTTTTTATTGTTTTGTTGATATTTCAAAAAGCTTCCCTGGTTATTTGAGCAGGCCCACAGCATTACAGACCCTCTGCTCTACATTTGGTATAATGTGCTCTGTTTTCAGTAATGGCTGTTAGCGATTAGCTACAGTGCATTGATTGAGTAGAAACTAGTTGGAGTGCTTTACCCTGATATCAGTGGTGAGATTTATTAGTTAGGTGGTTTAATGAGCTCCTTTTCTTTTTTTCCCCCAGGGCCTCCAGCGCAGAGCCACTCCTCATCCCAGTGAGCTGAAGGTGATGAAGAAGGGGATAGAGGACAGGAGGAATGAGCCCTACACATTCAGACCTGATGCAGAAAATGAGTCACTTGAACCACAGGTAGTTCAAATAACTTTTACTCAGTAATGTGTGCCCTGAAAACCTATTAAACCCCAACATTTCAGCCACTTTGGTCCACTTTTGCGATCAACACGGACTCATTCAAAACAATCTTTTTTTTCAGGAGAAACGACTCAGTGACGTTTCGAATCAAAGCCACGACTCTCAGGTGTCCAACAGCACTTTGTCAGCCAATTCGCACGAGGAGAGACACAACATGGCGGCCGCCCCACAGAGGGGCGGCCTCGTGGATGGCCAGTCGCCTCCAGACGAGGAAGAGCTGGACGAGATGGAGGTGGAGTACATTGAGGTAAAGCTGACTATTTAGATATTATTTAGATATTTGATGCTGACTTTTGTTGAAAGAACATCAGGTTTTGGGAAAGTTTCAATATTGATGGTGTTTCTTTTCCAAATTTTGTGTGGTTTGACTCGACGTATCACACTTACTAATAAGGCTCAATCTGTAATCTACGTTGAGGGTCGACTACATGTCCTTGATGAGATTATCTTCTGAAGTGATATTGTTTCTGATTGGAAACAGTCTATTTGTACAGATTGCGTAAAACCACTCAAAGCACTTAAAGCTGATTTTTTTTCAGATAATCTAAACTTTATTTTGCTGTCAGAACAAAGTGACAATTTTAACAAATATGTAAAAAAATTACAACATATTTTTAAAAGTTACTCACTGCAAAATTTATGTTTACTGCAGAGGAAACCACAAACTCTTCTAAAATGTTACGACATTCAAATCATCACCGACTGTGGAGCCTCACACTCAAACACAAGCAAACTGGATGCTTTGTGTTTTCTCTCTTCCTCTAGAGTCTCTGTCCTCAATGTCAAAATGAAATGCAAACTTTACTTTCATTTAAAAAAAAAGAACTTTGGACCACCAAGCAGGGATTTAGCTCTTTAAGCCGATTCTGATGCCCTTGTCTCAATTGTTGCTCATGTGGATATTGCTATTGTAAGAGCTCTGAATCCACCTGCAGTCCACAATTTATCAATCTCTCCCAAACTCATATTCCCTCATTTTTGCATCTGCACTCTTTTTTACTTCCCATAAACTTTCCATAAATAAACTTGGACCCAACACTCTCTAATCTTGAAGTTTATTTAGCAATCATCTAGCTTACTTTCCTTTTTTAATATGTATATTGATATTTATATATATGATATTTATATATATGATATTTAAGTTAGTAGAAATTTACCTCTAGACTTTTATCTTTGATAAAAAATATGTTTTAAATCTCGTCTCTCTCTCTCTCTCTCTCTCTCTCTCTCTCTCTCTCTCTCTCTCTCTCTCTCTCTCTCTCTCTCTCTCTCTCTCTCTCTCTCTCTCTCTCTCTCTCT
>JAVLVB010000491.1:3502621-3533667 GCA_032876305.1 Orestias chungarensis | reverse complement strand
GCTGATCAGGAAAGACACGCCGCACTACAAGAAGCACTTCAAAATCAACAAGCTGCCCAAACCCGAAACCGTGGCCGCTCTGCTGCAGGGCTTCAGTCCTGATGGGCTCAACTCCCCGGCGCGGGCTGCTGAAGAGGAGCCGGAAGAGGAGGAGGAAGAAGAGGAAGAAGGCGACGAGGAGGCGGTAGATCAGATTTTAGGCACCCCTCAGCACCATCACAGGATAGAAGAGCTGGACGACATACGGCATCAGAGCAACTCCAGCCAAGCAAAGGTAAAACAGATTTGAGACTCTGCTAGGATGCGGCATCATTCATCGTTGCACAATCTTCGCTGTTAGTGCTGAAACCCGGCGCACACATGTTAGAGATGAACCAGAATCCCACCTGGGAGATAAACCCCCAGTTTACGCATATTAATCCTTTGAACAAAATAGCTTTTCCTGCTGATTTTAAACACGCTGCAACATGTAACATTTCACCCACATGCTTAAATGTAATCAATTACGATAGAAAAGTCTGATAAGCTGTTGCTGCTCACTGTTAAAGAATCTGAAGCGGTGGGGAGATTTAATTTTCTTGATTCATGATAAAAATCCTGTTTAACACGACGATCATCTCACCGAATCTGTTCTGTGTGTGTTTTCTAATGAATGTGGTTCTGTTTGTGTGTCTGAACTCGGACCAGCCAGAACATTTACTGGCAGAGCTGGAATATGAGATCCAACGAGCCTGGATTAGGATTTATTTCAGACCTTTAAATTAAGCAACTTTGTTTAGTTTACAGTACTGTATATTTATAAACTAATAAAATGGGTGAATAAGTTGCTAGTAGGTCCAGTGTAGTGACACATTTCCTGACACTTCCGGTAAAAAGCTTTTATTATGAGAATATTTAAAAGATTTATTTATTAAAGTCTTTATAATCACAAGTTTAAACACGTTACCATAGTATTCGCTTTTTTAATATCTTACGCTTCTTTCAGCAGTTTGATCTTTCCCAAGTTCTTTCCCATATGATACCATCAATGTTATGAAGTACAAAACAGCCCCACAGCATGATGATGCCACCGCCATACTTCAAAGTCCCCTCCCCCTTTCCCCCAAAATACAGCTATTGTGATTATGGCTAAAAAAGTTTGACTTTAGTTTTATAAATGTGTCCAGAAATGATGGAGTCCATTTTGAGACAGAATATGTTTACATTTCTCACCAGATTTAGTTTGCGTGACGTTCACAAGATTTTGGGATTTAGTTCTGGGGTCAATTTGTAAATTTCGGACCAGAACCTGGTACATTCCCATCGTGCCCATACATGCGTATAATTGTTCGAACTCCTTTAAGCCTCTGGAAAATTTTCCCATAGATGAACCAGATTTGTAGAGCTCCCTGATTCTTGATATCTAGGCTGATTTCCTTTGGGTTTTTCAATTGTTTTTAAATCCATAACCCTGCGTCTTCGGTGTAGAACCCTAAAATAAATACACTGATGTCCCTCTAATGAACTGAGACGTGTCAGAAGTGTCAAAGCAGTCATTTACTATGTAAACCTCTAAATTTCAAGACATATATGACACTACCTTTCTATCATTATTGTGCCATTTGGCAAATAATAATACATTTGGTAATTTTAGCTGATCTACACCAACATTAGTTTGGTCTTGTTTGACTTTAGACAGCGTCTTTTGAATAAATGAATGTAAACGTCTTGTTTAAACTTTGCCGGAACTATTAAAATTACTGTTACAGTCCATCTTCCTTGTTTCACCTTCCAGTAGTTTATCAGGTGTTAACGACCAGATCTAGTAATAAAATGGTGCCGGCCAGTGCAGCAAATTCAGTTTTTATCATTTAATAGATTTGATAAAATATCGGAAAAGTTGTAATCTAAGACATTTGGGTCCGGTAAGGAAGGAAAATCTTCGTTGCGGTTAGCAGGCTGTTCTTCTTCTGGTTCGGGAGCTTTTGCTTTCTTGTTTTCTTTTTGCGCTCGCTGCACACTGGTTGTTTGTGTTTTTGTTTTGCACTCCGGCTCAGCACCTTGGTCTTGTCTTTCCACCTCTGCCTGTATTTGCTTTTGGTGGCTGGGGAGTAAATGGGAAATCACTTCTGCTTCAGATTTAGGCAGACAGTGATGTGAAACGTGTGACATTATTGGGAAAATGTGTACCGCGTGAGTGTGGGAATGAGTGGATATTTTAATTTTGGCCTGACTAATCCGCATGCTTCTCGCTGGTTCCTGTCCTAACAGGGGGTGTCATTTGATCAAGTCAATAATCTGCTGATTGAACCTGCTCGAATTGAGGAGGAAGAGGTCTGTACCTACTTTTTCCCACCCAGTGTGCTTATCCGTGCATCACCCATCCACCCAGGCTAACACAGGCAGAAATCTCTTTTAGCTATTATAATGTAGCACGTTGTTTCAACACCGTATTAAATAAGCCTCTTTGTGATCATATATAATGATGTTTGGCAAAGCAAAAAATAATAATGATTGTAATCTCTCACTGAGTCTAAAAGGTTGGTCCCTGTCTCTGATGCCCTCTGCGTTTAGATAATGAATGCAACTAGAAGCACCTTCCAGATAACAGCAGATATTCTTCCGTAGTCAAATACCAGCCAATAGCAGCACTTTGCCGTACACATGCCCCAAAAAGGTATTTGAGGGTTAGCGGTACATCTAAATTATTTTGAATTCCATTCTTTAACAGAGATACAATTAAACTATTCAATTTTTTTAACTTTACTGAATGGATCTGAGACTGTTTTAAACGCCTCAAAATAATCCATCAAAAGCTAAATGGCATTTAATCATTCCGATAACAACAGTACAATTGGAAATAACATGAGCTTATATGACCTTTTTTGGTTTTAAAAATTCTTGGTTGGGCGGAAGGTTTCATAATATTTTAAAAGACTTGGAAGAGAATTGTTATTTTCCCCTATTTATTGTAAATGATAAGCTTCTAGTCTGAATCTAGAAAACTAAAGTGTGGTTAGGTCAGAGCTGTAAAAATATTTGCATTCATGCTAAATGTTGTCCTGCTACTTAAATGCTGCTAGTGCTTCCATTTCTTTCTAACTTGATTGTGCAAACCTTAGTCACACATCATGTTCTGGCACCCTGCACATTTCCAGGGTCTTCACTCCCTCTGCTGCTTCGCTCGCCTTTTTTTACATTTTTTTAAAATTCCATTCAAGTTTCAGATTACAGAATTTAAATTGAAGATTATCTGTGCATGGACGAATTATAAACTGTAACTGTACAAATTTGGATGTGGGAAAGAGCTTGTTTGCTCAACTATCCTCTCTTCTGTAGTTTTCATCTTTCCTTGCATGGGCTAACGGTTAAAATATTATTTGCAAAGACTGCAGAAGAAGAAAACTTTAACCGTTTTTAAAATTTTTGCCACGCTGTTTAGGGCATCTAAAGATAACCCAACAAAATTAGCCACATTTTTTGAAAACTTTTGAAGTCCTGTCAGTATCAAACTAACTTCAGATTAATATGCCTTTTCTCGTGGAGAATGAATCTAATTAGTTTCTTTTCCATTTTTAATCACCATCTTGGAATGAAAGTACTCACAAATCCTTATATTATTCTGTTCAAAATGAATCTGATAAGTCTAACTCCCATGCCTTGTCAGGTACTCCAACCATTCTGCTAACTGTGTGATCTTCATCAGTGTAGACAGAGCTGCTGCATGCTGTAGCACAGTGTTTCTCAACCCTGGTCCTCAGGACCCATAGATGTTTAGATGCGTCTCAGCTCTAAGACACCTTATTTCGTACTTGTTCTAAACAGTTTTCTAACTTCTTAAGAGAAGAAAGTTCCCCGTATTGCAGGATCAGATATAAACGTCATACCGAAGCATCATTTACTGAAACCATCTTCGGACAAAGTTTCCAAACTTGATCCTCAAGACATGTATTAGATGTTTATTTGCTTTAATTCCGTGGTTTTAACTTATTTTTTCCTTCAAATCAACTTGCAGCACTCGCTGACTATCGTTCGACAGTCTGGCGGGCTTGGTATCAGCATCGCTGGGGGAAAAGGATCTACGCCCTATAAGGGAGACGACGAGGTGAAAGATCTCACTACATTTGTACAAGCTTTGGATACCAGGAGTAAAGTACGAGCAGTGGATGTTAAATCCTTGATTGTGTTTTTAAGGGGATCTTCATCTCCAGGGTGTCAGAGGACGGTCCTGCGGCAAGAGCAGGCGTGAAAGTGGGAGATAAGCTTCTAGAGGTAAAAGTCTGTTCGGCACGAATAGATTCAAGTAGTGTCGGATGTTTCGCTTAGTTTGTCTGTTTCTCAGGTGAACGGAGTAGACCTTCATGAAGCGGAGCATCACACCGCGGTCGAGGCTCTCCGTAGCTCCGGCACGACGGTTTCCATGACAGTGCTCCGAGAGCGAATGGTGGAGCCTGAGAACGCCATTACCACCACGCCGCTGAGACCTGAGGACGACTACTTCCCCCGAGAGAGGCGGAGCAGCGGCCTCGCCTTCAATTTGGAGAGTAGTCCCAGTGGACCGCGCCAGAGGTCTTCCACCTGCCTGATCAGGAACGACAAGGGCCTCGGATTCAGCATAGCCGGCGGCAAAGGCTCGACGCCGTATCGTACGGGAGACACCGTAAGATGCGCCGGAACGCACCGTTAACACTTAGGAATCATGGTTTACTAAGAGAATACCTCACAAACAAAGTCTTGTTTGGCAAATTATACTAAGATCTGCAGAAACAACCAGTTGTTACACAATCAAAGGGCTTTTGTGTAAATTCACTAATGAGAAGGATTTTGGAGGCCTGGAAGTCTCGACACACTTGCAGGGACCATCACGATGAGGGATATCCATCTTTTAGCGGTGCCTATTCTCGCCACGCCGTTTCCAGCCGTCACCCGGGTGACGCAGATATGAATAGCCGGTCCTGAAACTGGAGAGGTCCTCTGTAATTAGACATGGTGAGGAGTAGACTTGGGCCAGAGCAGCATAGCTCAGGAAGCACCAGGAAAAAAGGGGAAAGTACTCATAAACGTGGGATTTTTGGGAAAGTGGGACTGTAAGTGTTGGCTTTTTTTCAGAGTTTTGTCTCTCAGTGCATGCAGTGGGAGGTTTTCTTTGTTGCTTGATGGTGGATGTGGTGCAGCAGTCAGTAGCCCAAAATGGTTAATCACTGACTCTGTTGTTTAATTTAGTAGAATAGGTGCTCTCGGTAGAAGTCTGAAGAATTTTTTTATGTTTGTTCCTAACAAATCAGATTTTAAATTTCTGTTTTTGAAACAAAAGGTGTCCAGTTTTATAATTAAGACTCAGTCCTCCATTATCATGTCTTTTTCAGTCAAGGTTTAGGGGTGGTTCAAATGTGGTTCAAAATGTGTCAAATGTGTCTGGTTTTCAGGGAATCTACATTTCCAGAATTGCTGAGGGCGGAGCCGCACACAGAGACAGCACGCTGCGCGTTGGGGACAGAGTGATCTCTGTGAGTACCATCGTTTTTGAACAGATTGTTTTGTTTCGTACAACAAATCCAACTGCTTCCTCTTAAGAAAAACCTCATTATTTAACACATTGAACGGCAGAAACCAACATTAGCGTTGTTGTGAGTCCAACCTGTTGTAGTTTAGGTTTGATGCATTCACTGAAAACAAAAAGATCTGATTTTTAAGTTTCCCATAAGCTAATCGCCTACAAGAACCGGTCAAGGTGAAAATCCTCCAAGTCGGGTCACCATTATTAATGCATCTCTAGATTTTTTTATCATATTCTTTTGTTAAACAAAACATATTTCTAAATCATTTAAATGCATCTTGACAGTTTAGTTACAGTTCCAGTAAGCTTTGTGAAACACAAGCAAAATATAATTTCTCTGTTATTCCATTATTTTTTTGTGTTAATGATCAGTTTTTAGGTTTGTTTGAGGTCTTTTTTCTTCATTTTAAAGTCCGACATTAATGGCCCCATTTAACGCTCTCTAAATATTATATAATTTATATAATAGACCAAAGTTTCAGAATGACTTCTTGGAGATGGTTTGGTAAAGTTGTAAACCATCAAGTTTGTTAGTTAGATATTTTCCAAACATGAGGCCATGCTGCATGACATTTCTTTTTAAATGTTGTTCCCTCTCCTAAATAAAAATGGCTCATTTTTTGTCTTGAAGCAGATCTATAATCAGTTGATCCTGTCGCCTCTGCTGCCAGTTGTTAAGTGTGAATGCGATGCTGCCCTGTTCGGAGATTTTTCCTTGGATGTGGTTTTCTCTCTCTTCCTCCCCATGTTTTTGTCTCGTCTGCACTCGCTGCGTCCCGCTGCATGCTCACTAACTCTGAGCGAGTCTCCTCGCCTGCTTGGTGGTGGGTGTGGTGTTGGGCGGTGTTGCTCTGCCGCTGTGCGAGACAGATGTCACCGCAGCGGCAGAGCGTTTCAGCCCGCCAGTAAGATCTGTTACTGTCGGGTCAGTGCTGACCTCTGCTTGTCAGGATGGAGCGGTTTGAACATCGGGCCAAAAACAAAAATGTTTATTCACCCATTAGAATGTTTTTATCATTTTATCACTTTTACAAATCAATAATGATAAACAAAATTGCCTTGTTTGACAAAAACAATTACAACAAATCTTCAATGTTACAGTAAAAACAGATTTCTGGATATAATAAAAACAAGTATGTGTATATTTCATATATAATAAGGGATTACATAAATATTCTTTCCTTTTAAAAGGACATACCTAATTTAACCGAGGTCGAACCAGCTTGTACTAGTAGTCTTACAATGAGTGGAATGCAGATCACCAGTGTGTAATAAATGTGTCTCCAGTGATCTAGTATAAAGAAATCTGAGTCTGTCCATTTTCTGGTTAATCAGTATTCCTGGCTACCATTACACATTTACTCTCCAAGCCACTTAGGGAGCTTGGTTTTTAAGTCGTCGGAAGGACACAAAATATTAAAAACCAGCAATGGGCACAACATGAAGTTCTGATAAATTCATTATCAACAAACGGATGGATGGCACGTACATTAATCCGCCTAAACCAGGGCAACTGTAAAACGAACACAAAAACATATGACGAGAATTTGTTTACATCTAGCAAAACATCGAACCGAAGCTCACGGCCAAAGCTCCACAGAAATGGTGTGAAAACAACTTTCTGGAGTGGCCTAGTCAAAGCCCGGACTGATAGTTCCATGTCAGAACTTGAAAAGGGCCGTTCACAGCCGGTCTGTAAACAGCTTAGCTGGACAAGATGTGCAAGACTGACTGAGACCTATCTGCCTATTTGTAAAATCACTAACAGGTGAAAACATCCAAATGGGTGAATATGTTTTATTGGCACTCTGCTGCAAAACAGATAAAAATAATAGTTGCCTATATTGACTTAAGATAAGGGTCTTTAAGAAAACTCTCACTTTTACATGTGCTTTAAATAATCAAAGGCAATAATGAGTCTAGTTAAAGTTGATTTGTAGATTGACAAATAGACGCACTAAACGTTTCTGTAATTTAAAAGATGCTTTTATTTTATTCTCCTTCAGATAACTAACTTTTCTTGAGCCAACATTGGCCAAAACTGTCTTGCAAATGTACTCACACCACTAGAGCTGTTCCACATTTTGCCACGTTCATACTACAAACCTCAATATATTTGGTATACTTTCATGTTAAAGGCCACAAAATCTCAGTTTGTAATTGTTCAGGTCTTTTTTCAAATTATCTCAAGCAGCACAGTTGGATTTGGAGAATCCATGTTTGCCTCAGACCCCTAATTTGATGTTAAGCATCTCTGTCCCTGCTGAAGCAAATTTAAAATTATATTTATAATTATATTTAGATTTATAAGTATACAACACGCAGTTTTTGTGCTATTATGCAAAGACTCTGTCTTATTTTTACTAGAGTATTTCTTCTCCTGCTTTTTTTCAAAAGAGGTGAAAACAAACTGCTATGGACCTGAAATGGCAAGGAGAATGGCTAAAAGGGGCCAAAACAGCGTCCGTGAAAGGGATTAAAGGGTTAAAATGTTTTTTTGCGATGCGCCCATGTATTTAAAACCTAGGTTAGGGTAATGAATCATGGTATTCATCCTGATCGCTGGGAGAATCCTGGTGGGCTCACACCTCCTCCATGGTTGGTTTCACTGTCGATCCAGATCAATGGTGTAGACATGACAGAGGCCAGGCATGACCAGGCGGTTGCGCTCCTTACCGGCACCTCCCCCACCATCGCGCTGCTGGTGGAGCGAGACTTGAGCCCGCCGGCAGGCTCTCCAGGTCAGAACCGGGCGCGGGCTCACTCCCCTCCACCCCCAGAGCCATCCGCCTCTCCAGACCAAGACGAGGACGGGCTTCAGGGAAACCACATGGGAAAGATGGAGGACGAGTATCCCATCGAGGTGAGAGGTCTTCACGTTACCTCCTAGCTTTTATAGTTGTAGTAAACTCCTGCAGAACCTCATTAAAGCGTAGTTTTTTTGGTCCCTGCCTGATGCTGTTCAGCTCCAGAGAAGGTGGTGCATGGTAGGAAGGCTTGCTGTGATGAGAGGAGTGTGCTACTAGCATGCTGACATACTGTGTGTGCAGCACAAAATTCTGGGTTTGCAGTGTAGGCTGTACTTTTATTCAGTTAAATAAATAATTTTATTCCTCAATACTGCTGACCCAAACAGGAGGTGATCCTGATGAAGTCGGGCGGTCCTCTTGGGCTGAGCATAGTTGGAGGCAGTGATCATTCCAGTCACCCGTTCGGCATCAATGAACCTGGGGTCTTCATCTCAAAGGTACGTCTTTAATAATTTAACGTCAAATGTTTTGTCCTGCTCTCATCGTCGGCTCCTTCTCCCTTCAGGTGATCCCTCACGGCTTGGCGAGTAAAAGCGGCCTGCGAGTCGGCGACCGCATACTGGAGGTCAACTCCATCGACCTGCGACACGCCACGCACCAGGAGGCCGTCCGGGCGCTCCTGGCAAACAAGCAGGAGATCTGCATGCTGGTACGGAGAGATCCCTCGCCGCCCGGGATGCAGGAGGTTCTGATCCAAAAGCAGCCGGGAGAGAAGCTCGGGATCAGCATCCGCGGAGGCGCCAAAGGTCACGCCGGAAACCCGTTTGACCCCACAGACGAGGGCATCTTTATCTCCAAGGTAACGGAATAGACCCATCCAGAGTTGCTTGATCTTTTTAAGTGGTGGAGTCTGGCAACATGACGCTGACGTCTTCTACAGGTGAGTTCGACCGGAGCCGCAGCCAGAGACGGGAGGCTGGAGGTCGGCATGCGGATCCTGGAGGTGAACAATCACAGCCTGCTAGGAATGACCCACACGGAGGCGGTGAGGGTTCTCCGCGCCGTTGGAGACTCCCTAGTCATGCTCGTGTGCGACGGCTTCGACCCACAGAAAGTCCCAGCTGTGGAGGTGAGCCTCTCTGAAGACTGCAGAAATAAACGTTGCCCTAAATGGCGTTTTTGACGTCTTTGATTTAGTAGTACGCGTGTTTTATAAGATTGCGAAACTTTCTGGCTGAAATGATTCTCAAATTCTGACCCACTCATGCTGATTTTTATTTTTTCCAGATTAAGATTTCTGTTTAAGAGGTTTACATGACAGCTAAACAAATAAACAATAAACCAACTTCACAATAAAATAGCATAAAACAAAATAACATTAAATATGAAATAACTAAGCTCAATTCAAATTTTTTTTTCTCCAATTATTATACAATGAAATGCTCTAAAATACACTTAAACCAACTAATAAAACCTGTGTATGGGCCCAAGAATTATTATTATTTTTTTTACAAATAACCTCTTTTAAAAAAACACACACTCGCAAGCAAAGATTCAGAGTCGCATCGCTCGAATTCATTTGCTTCACTTGGTTTTTCACAGTATGGGTGAGATAAGTCGACAGCCAATCAAACGGAGCGTTTACCAAAGTCGCATAACGTTGTTACAGATTTTGGACCTCAGTGCACATATAAGGCGCACTGCCGATTAAGTGAGATTTTAAGGCTTGGGGCTATGGGTGCCTTATTGCCTCTTGTTTCTTAAAAATGTAAGTATTTTATTTTTTTTTAAGTTATTTTATGGCGCTCAGTAAACTGAGGGCAAAGAAAGGTTTTCTGCTCATAAAGTATTCAAACCCCTGCTCTACATCAGTTTATTATTAATGCTCAATATTTGTTTTTAAATCAAATTAAAGCACATCACATGTTGATGTTTTTACCGTCCAGCAAAATAACTTGTGCATATGTAATATATACATATTTAAATTGATGTGTAAAACAGATAAATTAATCAATTATTGTAATTATGCAGGTTTCTTTATAAGCCTTTCTGTCATACTCTGTTAATAATTAATAATATCTGAAGGATTACTAACTTGCAGAAAAGGGTAGCTGGAGTTTTGGCCGCATTGTTTTAGTATACAGTGCCTATATAAAGTATGTCTTCTGGCACATTATTTACTTAATTTTTACAAATATTGACCATAGATTTAAGGTGATCGGCAATTATTTTGTGCATCCCTTGCAGCAATTCTTCTTAGAAAACAAGTACAAGAGTCTAAAAGTGTTCATGGAAAACGTTTAATGAGTAATGAAATAAAGCTAAAATATTAAATTAAAAATAAAACCTTTCTTTGTCATCTTCCAGGCCTCTCCTGGGACCATCGCCAACCCGTTCACAACAGGCATCGTGCGAAAGAACAGCATGGAGAGCATCTCCTCCATCGACAGAGACCTGAGCCCAGAGGAGATGGAAATCTTACAGAAGGTAAAAAAAACAACAACAAAAAACGATTTCCAGCAGCTCTAGTTCTCCTCACTCTGCTCAGAAACACACCCACCAACCAGATGGTTTATTTGGTCATGTTTAAGTAAACACGGAGGCTTACTCTGTCTTCCTTGTCTCTGCTGATGTTTGCAGTTTGGAAATCTGAAATCTATATATTTTTTTTACCATGCAGGAGTCCGAGATGGTTCGAGAGACATCGCAGTGGGAGCGAGAGGAGATGGAGAATGTGGTGAGTGAGTGAAGCCGGAAACTTTCAGCGGTTGTGTGAATCATTTGAGCCAAGCAGAGGAACTGAGTGAACAAAGCTTCCCGTTTGGGCGTCTAAGAGTCGTTCCTGCGATGTTTCACCTCGCACGCTTTTTTTTCTGCTCCCATAGAAACGTGAATAGTATACTTTTTAACCTGTGTGATGTCTTACCCTGCTGTTTCTCTCTCTCGCCTGTCCTTCTGGTGTGTTTGGTGTGACACATAATCATCCAATCATCCCACCTCCTTCCTTGCTGCCCCCCCATCCCTCCATCTCTAACACCATTTTCCTCCTCTGGAAACAATCTCTCATTGCTTCCCTCTGTGTGGTGGCTGGGTTTCTTCCTCTCTGCACTCTGCTCCCGCTATCACGGTGAAGGAGCGTATGCGCTTGGAACGTGAGGAGGCAACTCGCCTGCTAGAAGAGGAGACGGAGGTGAGACCCTTGCTCAGAGGCACGTCACCTGACCAAAAAAACCTGCCGTGTGAACTATCAGTCAAAGTAACTCGGGAAATATTTATTTACTCACGTTACTGAAATACCTCCTTAAATATGTCTTTAATTTAGGATTAATACCCCTAAAATTCGTTCTAGCTGATGCAAATATGACTTAAAACAGTTTAAATGAACAACAGAACATTAGTCCCTTCAGTGTCAATCAAGATGGATCAGCTCTTAACGGAATGACAGGATGGATATTGCCATGTATTTTTTTTCATATTAAGTAATAATAAGTGATTAAAAGATCTTCAGATTGAAAATTGGGAAAGTGGAAACATCCTTGTAGACCAGCTAAGACATGGAGGCTTTAAGGCAGAGAAGTTGAGCCTTTAAGTGTAGAAGACAAAACAAAGGGAAACAAAAATGAATGTATGCTTCTCGACATACATCCAGTTTTTATTTTTATTTTTGCTCCTAATGTTACATTGACAGAAAGGATGGAAAAACACAGACTGATGGATTTTTCTTGAATGTTCATGGAGAAGTCCTGCCTGTTTCTAGTTCATCGGCTCTTTTAAGGTTTCCGCTGTTGAGGATTTTCCAGAGCACACGAGTAGAAAGCTCTGTCAGCTCCGTGTCACCAGCTGTACACTTTCCACATTCTCAGTTTCCAGTTTTTTGTTCTGAACGTGTTAAATGTTTTTTTCTCTTCAGAACCTCGGCGCTGGACCTTTAAAACTTGACTACAAAACCCTGGCTGCGCTCCCAACCACCAGCTTGCAGAAAGTCAACAGGGTGAGTATTTTTTATATTTGATTATATTCAGGTATCGCCGCAAGCTAACAGAATTCACACAGGATTTAACGGTTTGACATGGTTAAGGAACCGGTCGGTACTCTTGGGGTGTACATTTTGGTTTGAGGTCCAGAATAGGCGCTGTGGGAATCTGTTGTGTTTGAGCAAACCAAGGGCGTTTGAGCTTAAAGAGGAGCTGAATGCCTTCAAAGTGTTTGTTTAATAGTCGAGCCGCCAACGTTTGGGTGGAAGAATCTTGTTGTGATTTAACTACACCACGAAGGAGAAAGGAACTGAAAATCCACACGATGATGGGTTTGTGTCTAAAGGAGGACAGGCCCTGGCCCATGAGGTGACAGAATAAACCGTGACAGAGTCGGGCGGAGTTGGGGGAAGGGAACAGCTGCCCCACTATCAGCCGACCTCCTCTCTGCGATATTTTAAACGTGCATCTGCTTCTGAGTTGGTCGGAGGAATGCGAGGTGGGTGGAGACGGTGTCGTCTGTTCTCCTCTCAGGCGACACCGTCTCGGTTTGAGCTCTGAAAGTCCTGAGTGGAGCAGCTAGTGTGGACGTCCGGCTCTGTCCTGATCATCGTCCTGCTGTGAGTTACCTCTCCTTGCTTTGCTCCGTTTCTCTCTGTTTCTATCAAACTCTTTGCAGCTTTAAAAACTATTTTCATATCAATTTTGCTGTTGCTGTTCCTCACCAATGAGATACTTTCTGGATATTTTTCTGTTAAAGACTGAAATTCATGCCTTCAGTGACATTTTTCTATAGAAGCGTCAGTCATCAACCTACCTATCCTGAGCAGCTGTTCGTGAGATCTGAAGCGCTCCCACGTGTTTAGCTTTGTCTCAATGAAAGTACAGGAGCTCCTAAATCAAGTCTGTTGAGTGATTCTGTGAGATTTATCAAAGAAAATTGTTGAATTTTAACACAATATAAAAAGATACGGCTATATTTAGGACTTCTTGTTGAAAGGCTCTAACTAACTGGACTCCTGGTCCATTTACCTACTTCCAGTTCTAAGTCGTCGCCATTTTGTCCTCTACTAGTATTGTCCTCTTAACCTTGAATGTTAAAAGCATTTCTCTCAAATATATATTCATTATCCATTATTCTTCCGTTTCGTGTTTAAGTACTGATGGCAACGTTTTATCAGACTTAATAGCAGGTTATAGAAAACTGCTGCTTGAGAATATTCAGTTTACCTTTTGACAAAGTTTCATTTAAACCCATAAAAAACCTCAAATGACCCGCTGAGCCTCTGGTCGTCACGCTGCTCGTCCCTCAAAGCTGCGGACCTCTCAGTGCGTTGGCATGTCGGCGAGCCAGCGGCCTGACCCGTACTCCTCCAAAAGCCAGCTGTCGCTCTCAGACGTCTCCTTCGGTGACAAAACGGTCTCCGACCCACATTCCTTTCCTTTGACCCTCACACCGAGCGCGCTAACGCTGGTCCAGACCGCTTTGATTGTCAGTGCCTGAGTTAATCCAAGGGGTTGTTTTTGTGTGAAGCCCTCTCTGTGGAACTGATATTATATTTAAAGCAGAGGCTTGAAAGTCTCCTGTAGTGCAGAGTTAAGCATCTTATCTAAAATGCTTGAGAGAAGTTTAAGTGATGCAACTAAAGTTACAACTGTAACTACGGTTCTATGAATCCCGGATGACCGCCAGAGTGCTTGGTCCCTCTGAATCCTTGCTCTTGCGAGGAGGTTGAGGGATTGAACGCCGGGTGCCATGTGACTATAAAGAGTCACGTGGGTCCCCGGCAGGTCACAGGGGACTTTGTTGTCATTAGTACTCGACCTGCGCAAGAATGTTCATTCAGTGCTTGAAGCACCGCCTCTGGCGGTCAGTAGGGATGAAATAGAAGCCTCTCTTTAAAGCAGCCTGAGGCGTCTGTCTTAGCTTTCTATTTATAGATCCAAATATTTCTCCATGTTTTACTTTGATTTATGAGCTTTTGTTTAGAACGACGTCCTGTAAAATCTTGGTCCTCCCTGTAAAACCACTCCACATCAAACTCATTTTGACTCTTCAATAATAATCAATATTAATAGGACAATCTTAGAAGCTCTGTTCTTTATTATCTGAGCATCAAAGCGTATTTATATCCAAACATGTTGCAGCTGCTCATCTGTCTTTATATTGTATTAATATGAACCTTTTTGAGCTGTTAATTCTCTGAGCACTATTTTCTTCCTTTTTTATTTTATTTCCTTTGTGAGAGTTTAAAAGTTAGCGAGCTGAGATCCTCCCTCTCCTTCTGCTCCTGTTCAGTTCGCTACCTGTGTAACTCTGACTACCCCCATGGAGGCCCCCTTGCCGGCCAATCACGGAGCCCCTTTAGAGCCCTTTGGGCCGGGCAAATCCACCGATCCCCTCACAGATTATCTCAACGAATCCCGGTCGTCACATAACGGGAGGTCCTGCGTTGCCAATAGTCCGGTTGCCGAGTCGACGTTTTCTCCTGAGCAGGAGGAGGAAGAAGATGTGGAATGCCTGGTGGACTCGCAGCCCATTTGCTTTACTGAAAATCCCTTCCTGGTGGCGAACCGTAGAGGGAAAGGTCTTCCACCCACGGAGCGGATCCTGTCGGGCCCTCCTGTTGGCTACGGCCGGCAGGGAAAGCTGCAGCCCTGGTTGTTCACCAAGGCAAGATGCCCCGAGCGTAGTTCGGAGGCAGCATGATGTGTTGCTGTGAGCTTTGTTGTTCTTTCATTCACGCTCATCACGTTCATTTTAGGCTTATACTGCAGGAAAGTAAAACCTCCCAGTTCCAAATTTTGTAAAAGCTTCCGTCTGGCTGTGACGCTGGTTACAAATCAACCTGCAGGCTTTTGTTGACAGTTATTACTCTTGGGGTGTGTTTGGCTAACTGTGCGCGGTAACTCATTAAACAACAAGGTGAGTTTACTGCATGCTTTTGCCGTGATCACAGCTCGCTGCATCTCTTTAGTTGTCAAGGATATTTAACCTCACAGCACCCAGATCCATGGGAATGTCCATGATGTAGGAAGACAAGTTTACCAACTAGGGGGAAATAAATCCACACGACTAACCTGAATACCTCACAGGTCCATCTCAATAACTTATACAATTGACATGTTCATTTATTTCAAGGTTTCAATTTTTAAAAGGGGGAAATACATACTAAGAAGCAACATTTTGTTTCTGGAGAATTTGAAGTATATGTTTGATAAATTAAATTAAAAACAGCACTCACATTTAATTTAATGAATGCAATATATAACAGCTGAAGAGATCAGACATATAGTAACTGGTCATTGTAAAAACTTTGTTCAGAGAGCATCTGTATGAGCTTCTGATTTATTCAGATATACCTGTGTTTGACTTTTAATCAGTGCCGTATTTCTACTTTACTAATTTAAATGTTGAAATATTACATTTTTCTGGTTTTCTTCCAGGCGCCCTCATCCGATTACACCAGAACGGACAGTCCGGTCATGGAGGCGCCGTATTCTCCATCTATCCAACCGGTGAGCTGCGACCTACGCCTGCTTCCTCCAGCAGTCACCTCCCACTATCCTGTCATCCTTTAATTTACTTCCATCATCATCATCATCATTCACGAGTCGCTCGTAGTTCTCCAACCGAGGTGTTTTCCATCTGACCCTGTTGACCTTCCTTCCCACCCGTAGCCCAGCCACCACTCCTCCAACAGCTCCCTGTGTGCAGGCAGGGAGACGCGCTTTGTAAGCACACCCAGGCGGCCTGAGCCGTTCCAGGCTCCTCAAGAGCATGTAGATGCTTCTCTGTGCTTTGCCTTGTGCAGACTAGATACGCTTTTACTCTGAAACGATTGGCCCTAATGTCTCCGCTGACCAGCTTTGTCTTTTTTATTATATTTATTATTATTATTATTACTAATTTAAGAGGATGACAAGTTTTTAAAATAATGTAGTCCAAACTGGCTGCTGGTAAAGCCTGGACATGTTTGATTGACTGCATCATCCTGAGGAAGCTTCATTAGTTATTAGTTATTTCCGCGCTTGTTTAAATTAACCTGGGTTGTGCAGCTGCCACTTTATGTCATGCTTCTTTTTTTTTCACTTTATTTTGAAAACATTTTTCTCTTCCTCCACAGGCAAACATTAATTTCGCTGCCACTCCCACTGCTAAGGACAACACGCCATCATCAGTGAGTGTCAACAGTGCGTAGAATAAATGCAATACACAATAAAATCATATAAGATTCAGGGTTTTACTGGCTTGTCAAATTACACCTAGGTGCTCAGAACAACCATTTATAGCAGGAGTGCCCAATACGTCGATCGATCGCGAGATGTGTGCCGGTCAATCGCACGGCATTAAATGAAGCTTATGACCGCATCCATCCTTCTATTTATTTTTTATTTACATACCGGACGGCAAACTCATTTAAGTATGCAAAAACATGCTTAACTCTACGTTAGCTTTGCTTTAGCCGCCTTAGCAAACTACAGTGTTGCTTATCGAGTCTCCCAGTTTCTCTCTTAGCCGAGAGCTTTTGCTTGGGGGAAAATACACACAATCAGCAGTGGGTTAATGCAGTTATGCAAGACAAACTAATATCTGTTATAGATTAAATTTAAATTATACTAAAATTAATTTTTGTGGTGGTGTTTGTAGATCCCGTAGGATTGGTCATCTTTGAAGTAGCTGGCAAGCTCAAAAAGTGTGGGCACCCCTGATTTATAGAAACCAAGGAGCATTAAAACCTAATAGATCTTTTAAAAGTTTCTGGATGTTCGATGTTATTCAAGTCCTGTTTAAATCAAATGAAAAATCTGTTAGAGGTTTAAACAAATACATACAGTTAAGTCAGTACAACTGCAAGAAAATACTTGATAAGACTTTAAAAACTCTTACCTCTGCTTATTTTAATAGTTCAAACACTAAATAGGGAAAATAAATAGAAATAGCTTTAATTGTCCCACAGTGATGAATTTCAGGTATTAAAGCAGAAAGTTATGGTGAACTTCCAATAAAAACAAGAGCAGCTCTGTTTATTTACTAAGCAAAAATTTACTACAGATCATCTGAAGGCAATATAAATTAAATCCAGTTATACAGACCAATTTTTTATTGGCTATCATTGATACAAACAGCCTACCGTATTGGAGTGCCAGAACACATGTATATATACATACACTAACACACCATTAATTATGTTTTCAAATCTTATTCTAAATGTATATATCTGTGTTTATATTTGTTTGGGGTGTTTCATATGTTGGACTGACAGGCGTACACACAGATATTTCTTCCTCCTCTCCAGTTGGTCTAGTGGCATCGGCTGATGTTTGCTGTTTTTGTTAACGTATGGGTCTAAAGAGCAATACTGAGCTGATATTTGTGTTTAAGAAGAAGTAGAAGAGGTTGTGGTCATGTAAAAGTGGTAGTGATGCATTGAAGGACCATGGCGATGTTTAACTGAAGTAAAGGAGTAACATAAGAGGTGTGGTCACGTTTTAACAGTGTTGGAAAATCCAGACGGCATCAAATACCACAGAGGGAGAGAGAGAAGGTAACAGCTGACAACAATATGGGAACAAAACATTTGGTCCCATGTTTAATCTAAATCCAAAGGTCCATAAGAAACCTGTTTCATTGGAGTTGAAGAGAATAAATGTGAAATTTAAGGCTCCTCACTTTAAAGGAGTACGTCAAAGTTAAACGTCCCATCAAAACACTCGCATTCATTCAGCCATCAACATTCACCTTGAACGTCAGCCTCTCTGGCTTGTATGTCTGGAGCTAGATCGTCTGCCGTCTTTCTTTCCAGACGCGGCCCGGTGCCATCCAGCCTGTGGGACGCACGCGGGCCGGGACGCCGGAGGGACGCAGCCCTAACCCCTTCCAGCATGGCCCCTCCCCCTTCAACTCCCAGACCTCTGTAAGACCCCTCACCTCCACCTCCACGTAGGGCTGGTTCTCACCCCCTCCCAAACCGTGCTGCCTGCATTATCGGGTCGCACGCCCTCAAATAATCCCAACCGCAGGGTTACCGATGTTTAGAGCGCACGATTGATTGCAAACCAAAGAAGGGCAGAGTTGCTTTTGAATATTCGGGCCGTAGGAAAGGTTTCAGCGCTCTGAAACGAAACCATGTAAGAATCGGGAGAGACGTGATGTGATCTCAAGCCCTGCCTGGTTCTTTCATGAAGCTGCCCAGCTTCGCCTGGCCAAGCCCTACTGTCTGTTTCTCTCCACATCGCTCCTCGTCTCGCTCATGAAACCAGCCGCTCACCCGTTCTCCCCCACAGTCGTCTTGAACTCTGCTGGTTTTATTTCATTGTCTGCCCTCTCCTCCATGTCTCTGTTTGTCCTCTCCACCTCTTTTTATCATATGGACCCATCCTCCATGACCCCACCCTCCTTTCCTCTCCCTCCCCCCTCCTGCTCCCACACCTGCAGCCTCGCGCCCCCTCCCCTTCCTCGCCTGACGAGTTCCCCATGAATGTCAAACAGGCATACAAGGCATTCGCCGCCGTGCCTCGCTCGCTGGCAGTGCTGGAGCCGCCGCAGGTAGGACGACCGGGTCACAACGTGAGCATGCTGTGCTAAGTAGTTCGTTTGACTCCCTCCGCCCCCTCACCGGACTGAAGCAGGCGGTCCTGAAAGAAGCCTGCATGCTGTCTCTCGTCTGTGGCGTGCGGTCTCCATCGTTGGGTTTTAAGCTCCACCACTTCATCTGTGAAACTTGTGCTGATCTATCCGTTCATGCGTGACTTATGCACGGATGTTTTGCTCTTTCTTGTTTTATACATTTTTGTCGGACCTGTTTGGTGTTGCCGTCTTTCTCCAGCCTCTCCCTTATGCTGACAATCTTAGTCTTCTCTGCCTGCAGGATCTTTATGGTGTGAGGAACAGTTTTCAACCGAGACAACCTTCACCAGAGGTCAGTGAAGAGATCGACCCAAAGATATGATTTAAAAATAAAAAAACAGGGAATCCAATTCCTTGTTCAGTTGAATTTAGTTTTGTTTGTTAATAAAGTGCAAATTCATTTCAAATACAAAATGTTCCGATTGTGTTGAAAATACGCAGGTAAATGATTATCTATTAATATGCAGTGGACTGCATTAAGCATTAGGAAACTCCGATATCTGCCAGCAAGATGAATGCAAAGCAGAACCTTTAATAGTGACTCTGCTGTTTGGATGGTTTCTTAAGAAGCCTTGAGGCTTGGACACAGAAGGTGGAGCTGGAGTTAATTTCACCGTACTGATGTGTTTTTAAGTTTTAGTAAAGCTTATTTAGATGCTTTTAGCATTTTGGGTCGACTAATGAGATCTAACATCCCTCATCCGAAGTTCTTATGTTTTACTCCTTCAAACGTGAACGCTTTACTCTCGCTGCTTCTCTGATGGTCACGATTAATTCGGTCTTTTCAGCCTGTGCTGAACGACGACGTGTTTGACGATAAAGCCGACGATCAGGAAGGAGGTGGCGAGGGTCCGACCGGCGGCGTGTCGCCCCGGCCCTCCCTCTCTTCCGATCGACGGGACTATATGAGCCTGGCGGCGGTGCCGCGCTTCTCCAAAACCTCCGTGGACCTGCAGGTATCCCCGCCATCCCTGGCCATAACTGCGCCTGGCTCGTCACAGGGGCTGCGGTTTGCTCGGCTTCCACGGGTGCTGGTTTTTCTGCCAATGGGCTTGAGTTATAGCCGGTCTGAAATCAGATTAATGGTGCTGGGTTTAATTTAATTTAACGTCTTTCTTCTTGACCTTCCATCCTCTGGCACCTCTATCTGCAAATACCGCATCGCACCCTAATTCAGCCTCTTGGTCCTGCATGGTGTAATCTTTAAATTCCTGATTTGTTTTTTCCCTCCCTTTTAGAGTCCGTCTTCCTTTAGAGGCAGGAACAGCCCGGAGCAGCGCTCGTTCAGGGACAGGCAGAAATACTTTGAGATCGACGTGAAGCAGCAAACGCCGGAGAAACCCAAACCCAGAGTGTCGCTCGTTGGGGTGGATGACCTCAAGAAAATGAGGGAGGAGGAAGGTTTGTTTAGTTTCCCCACAACCAAGGAAAGCCAACCTTAGCTGTCTTTACATTTCTCCTTATTTCACCTCAGAGAGGAAGTTTGAGCAGCGAGCACGGGAGTACCTGATGGACGAAGACGAGGAAGACGAGGAGGAAGACCTGGCTAAGCAGGTGGAGCACATGAAGGCTACAGGGAAGGTGTTGCTAGATGGCGTTGAGTACAAGGTGGAGTCCGTGTCCAGTCCATCCCAGCACTTCCCCACACAGCTGAGCTACGGCGGCAGCTCAGGGTAAGAATCACACGCTGTTCGTTTTAGACCTTTTCCATTTTCTTTTACAAATTTGCTTTTGATTTGTCTGCAGACATTCCTCAGTGGATGCTAAGTTTGACTCGCAGAGAAATTCCCTAGAGGACAGCTTCAAGATGGAGCAGAGACCAAACTCTATGACAGGGTGACTAGTTTTAAGACTTCCTTAAAGTAATATCAGCGCATCTGCATGCTGTTAGCCCCCCATGTTTATCTCTACCAATGATCCGTCTCATCAGTCTGATACCTTCATACCCCGGAGAGTCTTCGGCTCCCATCCGCACGGCCAAAGCAGAGCGCAGACACCAAGAGAGGCTCCGTATGCAGAGCCCTGAGCTGTCCGTGGCGCCGGACAAGGACCTGTCCCCCGCCGAGCGGCGAGCGCTGGAAGCTGAGAAGAGGGCCATGTGGAGGGCAGCACGGTAACTGACGCACACGTACTTTAAGAAATCAAACATGATCAGGCATGAAAACATAGCAGTTAGGATTTTTTACGTAGGTGAACGCAAAGTAAAGACTGCTTGAACCCAGCTGTCTCACCAAAAAACACAAAAAACTTAATTAATAAGTGAAAAGCGCTGAAAAAGCAAACCTATTTATAACCCACGTTTTATCACGTTACACCCACAAACCTCCTTGTATTTTGGCTGGATTTTCTAATTGTGCGGTGGAAGATAACTGGCACATGGGCTTAAGACGATTGACAAATGAAAATAGTATAATAATATAACCTCAGCTGATCTTATTTTAAGCCTTCATAGGTTGGTTAGAGATTGTTAGAGAAAACAGCAGAAAGAAAAACACAGCAGACGAGTTCTGGAGAGGTTTAAAGCACGAAACTCACAAGAAGAGAGAGTAAAATCAAAAATCTAGACCAAAATCGAACTTTTTGGCCTACAAAGAGAGTAATTCATGCAGGGATGTCCACACGTGAATCAAACAAATGACCTGCTAACAAGCTTCAAGTTCCAGTGGTTCTCAAATGTGCTGGACAATTATGCCAAGGAAACACTGTAGTAGCAGAAACATGCTTTGGGGAAACCCAACTATAGGCAATCCTGGAAGAAAATCCATTGGGAAACTACAGAAGATGTTATATTTGAAAGAAATGTTTTAGTAGTTTTTTTTTCCATTTCCATTTATGCATTTAGCAGAAGTTTCCAAAGCGACTTACAAACAAGGGTTAAACATTGAACTACAACACAGTTTACAAATTAAAAGATACCTGCAGTGTCCTGGAAGTCAAACATACTACCAGAGGGGAATAGGTTGTTCAGACGAAGCCCAGAGCCATTTGTCAATCAGAAGCTCTCAGCTTCTGGGCCAGAATTACAGAAAATAGCTCAAAAAACAAATGCATTAACCTGTAAATATGACACTGCTGAGTGAGTTTGGCCTGTTTCTTTCTCCCTGATGTCTCGTCTGAAACGTTAAATGTTTTACTCCTGATTTTTCCTATTTTTTTTTCCATTCTTGGATTTTCTTCTCTTTTCTCTGTCTGTGTCCCTTTCTGTCTCCTCACATTTATCCTTCATCCCGAACTTCCTTTTCATCCCACTTCCGGTCCCCTCTGTCGCCCCCGTCCCTCCCGTCTCTGTGGCTTGCGGGGTAAACAGGCCCTATGGCCTAGAGGAGGAAGTTAGACAGTATGAGCAGGACCTGGCAAAGAGGCTCTACCAGGCCCGAGTGAGGGCCTCTCATGGCGCAGCCCCCCAGCCCCATGCTTCCTCCTCTACCTCCCAGCTCAGGTCTGCTCCTCTGCACAGGCCACTAGGGCCAGACACACGGCATAATGGGGGTGTGCTGGGGTGCTTTGTTTTATTGTATTATTTTGCTATAGAGGCCAGATTCAGAAAGGTCAAGCAGCAACACTAACAGTGCTTCTGATGCCTTTCTAGTTGTTGTTGGTATTTTTTTTTTTTTTTGCTTCTGCACGATTTTTTTGTGTTTTGTCTCTAGTTTAGTTTACCCCGACCTCTCCTCCTCTGCTGTCTTGTCCTTCCCTTTGAGGGCTCTGCATGGTCGGGCCGAACACCCAGAGTCTGTTCCGCTTGTCGCATCTGCACGAAGAAAGTCCCGTCATTTATTTCTTTGTATTTTGCCGGTTGAACCTTTCTCTATGTGACAGGTTTGACTTCTCAACCTCCACAAGGCAGATTCCATGAAAAGCAAAACATAAGGTCCTGGTTTGTAGAATATATGACGTTTTGGTATTCGTAATAAGTGATTGAGTAGTTTGTTGGAGCATTTCCATGATTACTAAACATTTAGAATAAATTTTCATTTTCTCTTCTGATGATGATGATGTGTACAGAAATATCTAGTTGAAGCAGGACGGAAATACACAGATCGATGGATATTACTACAAATATGTAATGTACACACATACATATATTTCGGTCAAGAGCGATGTTCAAGTGTTTCTAACATTATTTGATGCTATTGTTACAATACTGCACAAAATAATTTGCACAAAAACCTAAAGATTTGAGGCTTCTTCTCCCTATGAGTCGTTGGAATGCACTCGGGTATGCGCTGTGCGCAAAACTGGTTTGAGGTCAAATAAAAGGTACAAGTCAGAGTAACGTACGAGGGATGGAAGTATTATTGGCGACAAGGACGCCTTGGAAAAATGTAAGGAAAAATCATCTAGGATAGATAAATTATCAGTAAAACCAAATATATTCATGCATTCTGTTTGGATTAGACCTGGTAGTGTCTCCTTGGAGCGAGCTGAATTAAATCATGTTCACGGTGAGTTCACAGGGTGGGAACAATTTCTGTCCGCTTGCTCCATTTATTTAAAGAGAAATCCGTCTAACCCCTTGAAAACATACGACACAGTCACAAAATGTTGTTTGTTCAATATATCTTTATTAAAATAAACCACTACCGTATTTTCTGGATTATAAGTCGCACTGGTGTATAAGTCGCATTTTGGGGGGAAATTTATTTGATAAAATCCAACACCGAGAACAGACATGTCGTCTTGAAAGGCAATTTAATATTAAAATTAAATAGAGGCAACAACAGGCTGAATAATTTTACGGTATGCTAACGTTTTAGCCCGAGATTGGCTTTTTTTTTTGTTTTCTTCCTTTCAGTAAGTCACCAGTCCCTTACAAGTTTCTCGCTAACTCCAAACTTTCTTTCCGCTGCTCGATTACCGTTTTCGGCTGCATATTTTACTACTTGCAGCTTGTAATCTGCAGAATATGACTTTCTTTTTGGTGGCGTTTTTGTTACGCTCAGTTGTTTTTCTAACTTGTAATTATCAACACACGCTTAGAGCGTCCTCTTGCAGGTTAGTGTGAAAATAACATGTGATATGAAATAATGTGTTAATAATTTCACACATAAGTCGCTCCAGAGTATAAGTCGCACCCCTGGCCAAACTATGAAAACACAACTGCGACTTATAGTCCGGAAAATACGGTATGTATATTTAACAATATTTATAATTTTTACTAAACTCTGAACATTGTGAAATGATCTTGCTTTTCATGCAGTCTCTGCTGCAAACCCTTTTTTTAAAGCATGCCTGTTTGGATAGTTCTGGAGAAGCAATTGCTGGAGGAATCTTTACAAAAACACAAAACTCCCGCTGCTCCATTCTGCTGTGATGCAGCAGCCAGACGTCCGTGCATCAATGTTTAGTCGTTCCTCTCTACCACGATCGCAGTGGGACCAGTTAACGGGATCTTGAAGGGTGAGCGTGGACAAGAACCTCAACAGTTTCGCTTTGTGACCATGCTGAGCCCTTCGCCCTCTAGCGCTCTCTTTATTTTGTGTCTTGCTGTTACGGCGGTATGTGTGTTAACACATGGCCCAGTAAGTTTGCAAGCTGATGAGGGTAAACCTACAGGCAGTAGGTTGTCCTTTTCCTGGAATGCCTTCCTTCTTTAATTGTTTTGTCGTGTTGCTGTAAAGTAAGATCAGTCAAAGCAAACCAGGACAAGGAGCAACCCGGCATTAGTAGTGAATGGCCTACAACTACCTCTGGCGTTTCTTGTCCTGATTTCACCCCTCCAGCTTTAACATGAAAGGATTTCCTTGAACCTGTTTGTTTCCCGTGCAGAATGAAGTCTCTGGAGCAAGACGCGCTAAAAGCTCAGATGGTCATCGCCAAGTCGCGGGATGGGAAGAAGCGTGGGACGCTAGACCAGCTGACGGAGTCCCCGTCTCCGGCTCCGACACCGTCTCCCACCCCCATGGAAGGTAACACTGACCCACACGGCCGTCGTTTTTAGGAAAGTGTTTTTTTTGTGTGACAGACCAAGAGACATAGAAGGAGCCAATACTTGATCCAATCACAATTTGAGCCTGTGTTGTAGTGCTGGCTGTATATTGAAGGCCGATATCCTGCTGGAACGTAAATTTCCAGCCCAGTTTAAGGGCTTTGGCAGTCTCTTGTCTCTTGCACACATATGGATTAAGCAAGACTTCTTGTGGCTTTCTCTTTGCCACTCTGGCATAAACTCCATTTGAAAAGTATGTGGTGTGGATCAGCTCCTCCAGAGTTACAATGAGCATCTGAGTGAAGGTGGACGGCCATGTTTGGGTGTGTTCTTAAACTCAGCTCTAAGGGGCGTTTTAATCCTCCTTCCTGACCGGTCTCTATTCCCTGGTTTTAACGAGGATGTTTCTTGAATAATCGCTCTTAAAAAACAGCTGGATTCATGCAGATGTTGATTTAAACAAAGAAGGACTCTGTTAAGAGCCCTACTAGGCCTAATGATGTGGGACCCCTGATTGAGGGTCACTTTCATATTCATAATGATGCTCTCCTTCGTGTTAGTCTGTCACACAAAAACCCATTAAGTAAATTATAAGTTGAGGCTATAATGCGACAGTTTATGAAGAAATGAATACTCTAAAGAGAACGTTCCCCATGCGCAGACTAAGACATGTTTTGTATTTTCTGACAGAACTCAGTCCTCGAGCACTGACCTCACCTGGCAGGCTGGTAAGCTCTCACCCTTGTTCTTTTTTTGCTCTTTACACTCAAGGTTCTAAGTTTATTCATACTCGGAGAATACATATATTAATTGGCTTTAATACCAACTCCACTGAAGACACCAAATCATCCAGGTTCTTTGCTGAAAAGCTGTTGAGAGGACATTTCCTACATATGACATTTCCATAGATCCATCATCCTGCCTAATGTCGGTGAACTGACGCATATTGCTCTCCATCATATCAGCTGGTTCACCCATTAGCCTCTTTTCCTCCTCTTCTCTATATTTCCTACCTAATCTGTTCTCACCCTCCACCTCTCCCTTGCTTTTTGCTCATCCTTGTTTGCTATCCTTCTAGTCCCTGTCATCAAAGAAGTTTGACTACCGACAGTTTGCCGCCATTCCTTCTTCCAAACCCGTATACGACATCCAGGTATTGGCTGCATGCTAAGCTCCGGCCGCCCCGGACTCCTCCCTTCCTCCCCTCCTGGCTTTCCCTGCTGCCTCTCCCCTGTAGTTATTGTTTATCAAGAGGCATCAGTGTGGCTGCAGTCTGGGTCGTGGCTCATTGGTAGAGGTTTGGCGCACTAACTCGAACATTTCGAGGGAAGAAACGCATAACGACAGCCTTGCTTCTACTATTTCTCTCTCACTTATTCACATAAAAACCTTACCAGTAACCATTTACAGCTTTGTTTTCATCCGCTAACTAATCAATCTCAAACGGTGATGCTCATCTGCTGCAAACAAGGACTTTCTGATTCCACTAACATGAATTGGCTATGGCTACAAATTCAGCATCTCACTCACATCCATCCTTCTTGTCCATGCATGAGTCATGACATGTCAGACGGAAGAATAACTTATCATCTTATGGGTTTTTGAAACAGTGCTGCTCTCCTTGTGTCTTTGTTTTATCCATCTATGGACAAGTCAAGCTAGCTAGCTAGCTTTCAAACCTGTTTCATTGTGAATGGAACCATGGTGATGCATGAATACCACAAGAAACATAGTACTGGAAGTGCTTTGATACCATGTAGTTGTTGACTGTTTCAAAAGTGAGCATTTAGTGGACCTCAGCTGATTTAGCTAAGGTTGTGACAAAAAAGATCACAATTAGTTTTGAGGCTTTTCACTTGCACAAGGCAACTAAAGAATAGAAATGAATTTTACTAGTTTTAAGCAATAGATATTGTTAATTCTGTGATAACTATAAATCAAAAGATTATTTTTAGATTACAGATTTTAGGCAATGCCTTAGCTCAGGGGTGCCCACAATTTTCGAGCTTGTGAGCTACTCAAAACATGACCAGTCCTAGGGGGTGTACTACCGCTCTGTCGCTAAGACATTAGGGAGAACACAAGGACTCCGGCGCTTGAGTAGTTGAGTTTGAGACGATTGTTCTAGAAGCTTATGGGACTGTCTTGGTAAAAGAAAAGATGTGGTATTTAGCTGTAATAAAAAGGCAGCAGTTCATCATAAACAACTGAACTTCAGAAATCTGGTGTTGGCTAAATCAGCCTCAGTAAAATAATCAACATACCTGGATTGAGAAGTGCCTAGAGTATCAAATTGGCATCATGCCTAAATTCACACTAATAGTATTTACAAAGTTAATATGAATAATCTTTAATTATTTAATTTTAACACTAATTTTAATTTGTGATTGACTATTTTAAAACGTGTTTTGTATTACTGTGTTTAAATTCTGACACTGGGAGTTCAGAGTACATTTTAAACAGTTATCCTAAAAAAAAAAAAACATGTTGGCTCCCTGTGTGGAGGAGAGGACGCAGGGGAATCCTGGAGTTGTGTTGATCTGCAGGTCTTCAGCGTCTGTCTGTCAGTAACGGCGTGTTTGCATCTCTTGGTCGTAGAACGTTTACATGTTTTATTGGTACTTATTACGGTCAGTCGGTTCGTTTTTTGATTTTTGTTTTTAAACTACTTGGTTGCAGTGAATTGCTACCACAAGGTGACAGTGATGCATGAAGTTTTTCAATGGTACAATAAAAACGAAATCAGACAATACCGACTAATTTTAATGATATTTTTTATGGGGGGGGGGGGGGGGGGTAATTTTTTAAGAGTAATTTTTACATTCCTTTTTAAAGTTAGTGTTTATGCACAGAACTAGTTTCACAAGACTTTCGTTTGAAGGCCAAATATCTGTCTCTGTCAAAGTATTCTTACACATTTAACCTCATATTGTCGTGTTAAAACCAAAAAGTGGTGCTTTATCGTGATGGACAATGATGCATGGTCGCATTTCTATAGAACTCCTTTACTTTTTAATCTGAGTGTTTTTCTTTAGAGGGGGAAAAACAAGGCGTCATACAGATCAAGTAACACATCCGATATTTCAGGGAGAAACTTGTGGAGTTCAGTGCCAATTCAGGATATAAAATTATAATTAAAATATCTCGTAAACTTTTGTTCAATCCATCATCTGAAGAAGTCTTACAGGAACCAAAGACACAGTGATGTGAAATTCGTTCCTATCGAGGACCAGAAAGCTGTAAGAAATCCTGTCTGCCCCAGTTTCGGACAAACAATTTGGAGAAGGATGTTTTATCATTCCTGATCACAATATCCATTTATATTGATGTTGTCTTTAAAACCCAATGAAGAAAATGTGAATCAATAACTGATGCACACTTATCGACTAAAATGGTGCAGGTATGCTGTGAAACTTTACCTGCATTGCTGTCTTTTTCAGTTCCTACAGGGGTTTATTCCCATTTGACACTGAAATAGAACTAAAAAGGATTTTATTCCACATTAAATCTTTACAGCACCCAGTTTTCTTAAAGTTAAAACTCTTAATCTCAGCTGAAACGCGTCCGCAGGCTGACGAAGTAAAAGACAAGCTGATACCTTTCGCCTCCCCGTGTTCTCCGTGGATCTTGCACAATACGCCGGTTTCTTCACGGACTCTTCTCTAACATGCAGGGTTTTCTGGTGGGAGTGGGGGTTGCGTTAGAGTAGATGCTCTCTTGCTTCTGGAGGTTCGGCGAGCGACTGCTTGCTGCCCTGTCAGCTCCTTTACTCAGCCGGTGAAGGATTCCAGTGGAGGACGGGTTGATGTGATCACCATTTCTGTTATTTACCGAACCCTGTTCTTCCTCCCAGACTCCCGACGCTGCAGAGGAAGTGCAGTACATCGACGCCTCCAGCAATGCTGGTATGTGCACTTTCATATTTTATTAAAAATACAATTCGCAAGCTGTTCTGTTGTACCTCAAACCGTTCTGTTCCCTTTAATTCAGGTCACTACCAGGACTAAGCAGCTCCTATTGGTAGGATCCTGTGTGCATGTGTTTGTTGGCTGGATGTGTGAGGGGAGTTTGTACGTGTCGGTCTAACCTGCAAATCGCTTGGCTCAGCTTGGGTTGAGGTTTTCACATCCCCGGTTCCTTTGCTTGTGCTGTCTTGATCTGCCACATGTTGGGTCACAACCATCCTTACAGTGGCAATAAGGATTGAAACGCCTTCATTTCAAGCGACTTCAGTTCACTAGAAAAAAAACCTCAGCTTGATTAAGTGATATTGATCAAAGAAAAATGAGGAATCAGTTTATCCATGTCCCGGCAGTTCTGATCCACATCCTCACACATTAACATCTGTTTTTAAAGGTTCTAGGCTCTCTGTACGGCATCGCTCGATCTCCTAACCCGGAACGATTCATTTGTAGCTTTGGCATGGTTGAAGCTCACAGTACGTTGAAACTGCGTGGGTTTGTTTTAAGGTTCAAATACAAATCATAAAGCCAGGTGTAAACCAAAACTGAGCAGAAACATCTCCAACAAGATGTACCTAAACAATAGTTACTACTTTTTATCCCAGTTTTTCTTATCAGACAAATTTATCACAAATACATATTAAATACCAATGTTGTTGTTGCTTATCACGCTTCCCTAAAAATACGTATTTCTAATTATTATAAATATAAATATAGTGAAGAAGAAAAAGCAACCAAAATTAACATCCAGTGCACCCGGCTACACTGACCTAACCCTCCCCTTTCTTTCCTGAACTGCTGTCTTGGTCCGCTTCAGTTTCTTCATGCCCTTCAAACACAATCTGTTCAGATGCAATCTTACATCGAGATAAGTAATCTCAGTACAATACAAACTCTTACTAGCAAAAGTCTGATGGATTCACACTAAAAACGTCCTTAATAAAAGACACAAACTAATAATTTATCGACGGTTTTCTTCTCCGCTCTTCACCTGGTCCCTCCTGTGAAATCACTTCCTCAAACGTATCAACACAGGAAGCTAGACCACACCCCCCTCTAGTTTCTGGAACGCAGGGAAGGTGAAAGGTTACAAACAGCCACATGTAAGTTTTAAACAAAATACATTAAACCTACAAAACTTATTTTTAACCTTAAATCACATTATCTTAGACAATGCAAACATAAACCATCCCAGGATAATAAATGAAACCTCAGGGCTCCTTCTGGGTTTTTCCTCTCCACTGTCGCCACATGCATGCTCAGTATGAGGGATTGCTGTAAAGTCAACGACAACACAAGCCATTGTTTCTGTCTGCTGATTCCAGAGGAGTGAACGCTGCAAGTCAATGACTCCATGAATCTGCTGGGGTTCCTTAGATTGGAAATTTTTTCAAGCTGACTTGTTTATGATGTATCTTTGATTTTAATTGATTTTCTTGTAAAGTGCTTTGAGACGACATCTGTTGTAAATCGGCGCTACATAAATAAACCGATTCTTGATTGTTGACAGTGAAGAGAACATCATAGTGGTGTTGGTTATGTTGAATACTTCCCAAATCAGCTCCAATAAATAAATAAAAGCCACACTAATGATACATTAAAGTGGGACCCAGATGATTTGAACTTTTCCTCCCTGGTTGCAGAAGTGCATGTTTCTCTAACTCCTCCTCCTCCTGCTGCTGCTTCAGCTCGGAGGTTTCTGGATGCCCCAGTTTCTGCTCTCCACTGTTGATCCTGTTTTCCAGCTGCTGCTCGTCCTCATCTGGAGGACAGCAGACGGCTCCCGTTCGGCCGCATTAAAGCGCATCTCCCCCCTCTCGTGTCTCTGCAGGGCTCGGCGTCGGCTCCGACCCGGAGGTTCCCGCCACGCTGCCGGCCACCTCGGCCCTGGAGGAGATGGCTCTCTACAGCAACAAGCGCAAACTGAGGCAGGGCCGCCGCAGCCTGGAGGCCGCCGTGCCCACGTAACACAACCAAAAAACTTCAAACCAGAGAGCGATCTACTGGTCCCTGAACAGAACCACTGCAAAGACTGAAGCTTTTAGTCGCAGCACATAGATACTCCCTTATATCCAGTCTTGCCTTTATAGTGTGGGCGACGTGAACGATTAGCTAGGGTTGCTACTCTTAAATCTTCTGTTTGCCTCTTAGATCAGATCTATTTTAACTTGAGGGTGATCAAAGTTTTTAGTTGTTTTTGTATTATTATTTCTGCACCATCGTAATGTTGCTGTTTATATATATATATATATATATATATATAT
>JAVLVB010000491.1:3403700-3502521 GCA_032876305.1 Orestias chungarensis | reverse complement strand
ACTCACTGCCACCGCGGCGTTCAGTTTTTATCATTTTAGATAAAAACCCGAAGGCCTTCGTTTCTACAGTTTCAGCCTCTTCTAACCGTCTGGACTGGAGAGTCGCGTCACTTGCATATCACTACTTTATATTTGCTTTATAAATCCCGGGGTGAATCGTGGTTAAACGTGCTGGTTTCTCTCGTCTCTGCGGCCGCTGCTCAGATTCACCCGGCGTTTGGTGAACCACACTGGACGCAGCGGCTGCACAAACTCACCAACCGAGAGGATTGTTTCTTGGGATCATGCCTTTTTAGCATCATTTTATCAACGGTACTTGTTTTTTTTTGTTGATGTTTTAAAATGAATGTGAACCATAAACACTTCCCCAGCATCTTTGTGTCACCTGGAGTTTTTTTTTGTTTTTTTGTTTTTTTTAAACTATGGTGACGTTAAGAAAGGCTAGCGGGGAGTTTTTGATTTTTTAATCCGATTTACGGTTTAATTTAAATCTGATGCCACTGAAAAAAATGTGTTTTATGGTGTGAATAATGTACAAAAAAGGTTAAAAGAAGAAAGGAAATGGTGGGTCGGAAACTGAGCCTGTCTGGACTGCTGAAGCATCTGGGTGAGGTGGAGGCTGGAGGTCGGTGTTGGGATGCTTTTTTTCTCGTGCATCTCATGGGTTTTTCTGCATAATCATAGCGTTGTAGCATTCTTTTAATTTAATCTAGACTCTATGATTAGTTTTTCATGTTTCTTTCACTGACTGAAATTCAGTTTGATATAATTTGCTCTGTTTTTTTTTTTTTTGTAAGTATTTGTTGGCAATTTTTTTATTTTCTTCTTCCAGATGGGGTTCACTACATTTTCTGTTTGTTTTCGTCTCAAAGTTTTCTTTTTTGGGAGCATTAACCTGCTAACAGGCCAGAGGGCGCGGGGTCAGAGGTCCTAGGGTCGAGGGTTATAGCTCATATAAGACTGTAACTAGTGAATTTGTACAACCAAAGAAGTCTATTTTGTGGTTCAGGAATAATAAATTTTACTTTTCATTTAAGAAGCTAATTCAGTCTGTTGTCTTTTGTGCTTCATTAACATGTAGAACTAAGTAAACACCAAGATAATAATTTTATCCAAATATCAATTATAAATGATGATCGTTGGAACCTTTTATTGGGAATTTGTGTTTTATTTAATTACGTCAACATGTTTTATTTAATTGAATGCGGGTTTTGAGCTTAAAAACGTAAGTATTCAATCAACTCTGGACAGATTCTGCATAGATCGTCTAATCAACAAGTCTGCGATTACATCTCCCAAAATACATTTTGAAGTTTATAAGAAAACTAGAAAATTCCTGAGGATATTTAGACGTGAACAAGTTGATTATAATTTGTTTATATTTTTATGTATTTCATTGATTTTGGTAGTAAAAGTTAGAAATGGGTGAAATGTTATGAGTGCAAATGTGTCAGAAAATGATGGTTTTTAAACAGATTGTTGTTTCTCTGCTTCCTTTTGTGTAGGAAGATAAAAAACAGTAAAAGCTACCTAGTCACCTCATTGAAACCTCAAATATAACTTTCTACAAATTTTAATTTTAAAGCAAAAAAGTTTGTCATAAATGTTGCTCGCTGTAAAAAAAACAAAATTATTTAAACTAAATAAAAAATAAACATTTAAATAGTTACAAGTTCTATCAAGATTTAGGCCAAAAAATGACCAAACTAGAAAAACTAAAGTTAAACAGAAACAATGCTTGAGCTCATATTGTGCCAAAATAAATAAAAACGTTGCATCTAACTAAACTAAACCCTTTACTGGCATTATTGTAAATAAATATTTTTTTAGACTTGCAGACAAACCTTTGTGGATGTTTTCACAGGTACTTTGGACAATTCACTTGTGAGGAGCAAAAATTTGCCTTCTCAAGGCGAGAAGTTCCAACAGTACTTTATGAATTTGCTTTCCATCAGTAGAAACATGTTGGTAAATTTATAGCTATTCCTTTTACTCTTAACCTGCCAGACATAAAATTTTGGATTGTCAGGTTTCTCTAAATGAATATAAACTAGTTTAGGGATGAAATGCCCTGTTCTTAGAAATATGTACACCTTCAAGAATCAATGTCCTGAAGCCACTTAGTGATGGGTTGCTAAATTATTCAGGTATTTCAATTGAACCAAGACGTCTGGCTCTTATGACCGATAAACTTTCATTGTATGTCTAATACAGTGTTGAGACTGACTCAGTTTTAAAACTATGCTGCAGAATCTACCGACGCCATGTTTGTTATTAACACTTTTAGGGAGTGCACCGTTCCTGGAAGTGCTGCAATACCAGGTCGATGCGTGGAGTGGACGGAGCAAGCCCCTATTCCATCTCCCTGTTCCAAAAATCAATTTAATATATTGTCCCCGGATAGGGGACGTATCAGATATTAAACTGATAAGAACAGATACTACACTTGATCTTAGCCAAAAGGCCGAGAAGCGATACCGATTACTAGACGGAGGAAGCAGAGTCTTTCTCAACGACCTCGTTTTGACTCACGGTTCAAAAACTAACTTTTTTCCCCAAAATCCCACAAAACAGCCAATAAACAGAAAACAGCCATCAGATGTTACTAGTGTCATTTTAACTGCTGAAAATAAAGATATATGACCGAATAGAACTAAACGCGCATATGAACACAACACGATTAGTTTACTTCCGGTCACGTGTATCACCTCGCTCCAATAGGATCCTTTCGATTCTAAAATACATTTTAAAATTGTACTCGTTATACAAGGACAGTCTAATATGAATTTAACTGCTATACATCGTATATACAAATCATTTGATTCACATGTATTAGCAATGAATAAAGCAAGTTTGGTTTAAAACAATGGAGCCTCTGGAGATTTGGACTCTACGCCTACAGCGGCCTCTAGAGGTGAAACATTGCCACTGCGTGGCCTGTTATGCACGATCTAAACATTTTCGTTTCTTTCAGACGTAAATTAATACACCGACATATTATTGAGTTTTTAGTTTATTCTAACAGTTCCAAAAATAAAGCATTTGTTAAAAATTAAAATAATCCACAAACACTGTAAGATAAACGCAGCCCCTACAACGCCTTAAATCGACTAATTAAGCTTTTATTTCGCACATATTTAACCTAATTTACCTAAAACGATGACGAAACACGCAAAGCAAGACAATAACATGTATTTCTCAAAAATGTGTGGAGATTGCTTTCAATCTCACAATCAGAGGAATGAGCGAAAAAAGGGCTGGTTTAGGGCCCGAAGGCCCCTAGGGGCCCCCAAGGGCTGGTTAAAAGAAAGTTATTTATGTTTATTGTTCTATGTGTAATTAATAATAATTATAAGTGACTTAGCCTCTACAAAAGCCAAGAAGCACAGGTTTTAGGAGTAGGTGGAATGTTGACGAAGAATCAGAAGTCAAATAGTTATAGTTACATACATTTATGTTTAAATTTTAAGAGTGACTTTATCTAATTATTCATCTTTTTAAAAAACGATTTGTGTTACCTTGTTTCAGGT
Organism: Orestias chungarensis; assembly: GCA_032876305.1. Classification (NCBI taxonomy): domain Eukaryota; kingdom Metazoa; phylum Chordata; class Actinopteri; order Cyprinodontiformes; family Cyprinodontidae; genus Orestias; species Orestias chungarensis. Next base: position 3,498,991 of record JAVLVB010000491.1, on the reverse strand, counting down.
AACTTCATTTATCTTTTTTAAGTATTTGGGTGATATTTGTTGTTTATTTTATTCTGTTTTTGTCAAATTGAATGTTTTGTTATTTTTATATATTTAAGTGTTGTTTGTTGCATGTTTTTGTTCTTGCTCTACAACTTATTATTGCATGTTGCTGTTGCACAACTAAAATTTTCTGTAAATTAAACCCAGGCCACTCTTGTAGCTAGATGTGTTACCCTTTAAGATTTAAAACCATATGTGGCGACCTGGACATGATTTATCATTCTTTAATTGGTATAATTTATATTAATATTACAATGGTATTACTTATGTTTCTGTACAGCAACGGCTTAATTTCAGCATGTAAACCGGACGTGTGTAAAGACACGTTAGGCTGTCAAAAATTAACATTTACACCCTCAATTAATACATCTGAAATAAGTCCTACCTTTGCAGGTCAATGCATTAACTATAATTCACCCCAGTATTAATTTAAATCAAATCAGACAATACCGTTAATCCTAGTTTACAATTAACCAAGTCAGTTTATTATTAAGATTAGTTTAAAAAGTGTCTAACCTCAGGATAACCCATTAATTTGCATCAAAGTCGTTGATTTACAGCATTCACTGGATTATGCAAAGACATTAGCTGATAGCTTCTATTCTGTTGTCAACTTTACAGCAACTGGAGAGGATTGTGATAAATAAACATTGCAATTATATGATTTTGTGTGTAATGAATTAATACAATAAAAGAAATTCACTTTTTGAATAGAGTTATTAAAGTAAATCAACTTTCTCATGATATTCTAATTTTATGACTAGTTAAATGTATTTTGAACATTGACTTTATGAACTCTAACCTTGAAAGTCTCTTTGTAATCAAGGAAACGGTTAATGGACCAGTGAAGTAAACTTGTGAGATTTTGCTTCATGGTGGGAACCATTTTCAGACAAATATCGTTATTGCTTTTAGGTTAATACATTTAAGACTACCTTGGGTTTAGGTTAAATTTAGGGTTAGGGTGTAGAAATGAATAAAAAATGTATGGAAGTCTATGGATAGAAAAGAATAGAAATATCTGTTATTGTGCAACTATAAGGAGAAATTAAGGTTTACAAAAAGGAGAACCTACGCTGTGTAATCATTAATAAAAGCAAATTAGTAAGGCTATTTTACAAACAAAAAAATTATATTAAGGGCTTTTTTGTGCATGGAGGCAGAAACAGTTCATGAACAAGAAGTGAAATGTGCATTTTTAACAAGCTTCCTCATGTAAGCTCTCCCTTTGCTTAAGGATCAAAACTCATATTCTCTCTTTATCCTGCGTCGTCTCTGTTGGTTTGCTCTGTTTTCAGTGAGATGCAGTCATAAATAAGGAAGGGTTAGCTTTATCTTTATCTGCTTTATCTTAACTTTATGCTGTTTCTTTGGATAGTTATAACAGTGATGCATTACTGTGCAACAATTTTAAGCAACCATTAGATTTCTAATAAAGTAAAATAATAATTAAGACAAACTAATATATTTTAACATGTAAAATTACTGCTTCCTTTTTATTGTTTTGTAAACTGAAGTTAATCCAAAATTAGCTCAATTTTAACTGAAGACGCTCCATTCCATATCACATCTGGTAAACCGTACGGATTTAATTACATCCAATAATTATCTGTAGAATAATTACCAAAACTTTCAGATAAGGTTATTTTTATTTATTTATTTTTGTATTATTTTGATACGGTTGTTTTAAAAATACATACAAAATTAAATAAACAAATCAACAGTGATTAAAAAAATCACAACTAATTATATGATTATTGAACTAAATAACAAGAACTGTCATTTTAAAGGTGTAAATGTATTAATCTGTAAAATAAAAGTATTTTTGAATCACCTGACTTCAGTGAAACAAATACAAATTTCCTTTGAAAATAAACTAATTTATAAAATCCTGGCTATTTTTGCGTATTTTTATCAGTATTATTATTATCATTATTATCATTATTATTATTTTTATTATTTTTATTATTTTTATTAGCTTTTTCAATGTTTGTTCTGGTAACCGCACAGATCCTATGCAGTTCCACTCATAGCCGCTTGGCGCCGCTATTGTTTAAAAAGAAAACTTAAAATGTGCTTTTATGGGGCCTTTCATATGGAAATCTATGTGAAATGAAGATTTATCTATATTTTAACCAGAATATTTCCTTCTTTAATGCATTCAAGTAAAACTTCCACAATATAGCTAATTATATACCAAAATAACTCTCAAAGTCTCATTTAACAATATAATCAAACACATTAACAAGTGTTTTATCTGTAGATCCCTTCTTCTTTCCCAGAAATTTTGACATGCAAACTTTCCCTGTATGGTTTGCTTTTTTTATTTTTTTCCTAGTACTTTTTCAGTTTTGGTTATCTTAAGAATGCAAAAATGTTAATGGTGCAGCCCAGAAAGCTATCACGAGGAATCCAGGAAGATCAGAAGAGATCTGTAAACATTAATCACACCCTCTAAGGTCAGAAGATATAAAACTGGCCATCTCAGTCTTTGAGTGACTCCACCTCCTCTACTGCTGGATAAACTCTTCCCAATTCTTGTTTCACACATCTTCAACTTCAGGGAATTGGTGTTTCAGGGAAATGAGCAGAAACTCTTTGTCCCAAGACGATGAGCTTCTCAGGAGAGACTTCCTACTGTCCAAAATCGGAGAGCGGAAAGGCTTTTTCCAGGTAAATCCATTTTGCCAGTTTAAAATCTCCCTAGTGCTATTTTCCCTTCCCTTTTTTTTTTCTTCCTCCAACAAAATCTTGTGTTTGTTTTCAGCACGATGGAAACTACGCCAGGTGATGCAGACGGACTGTAACCTGGTGATGTACAACGACAACGACGCTCCAAGATGGCAGACCAACTCCCACTGGCAGGGATCTCATGTTTGTCGTCTGCAGCTGACCGACGAAAGCCGACTGCTCCTGTACAAAATGTCCGAGAGAGAAATCTGGAGCTCTTCCAAATCCAGTGGCATCAAGGCCTGATAAAACATTTAAAGTTTCTCCTTAATGAGAATCTTAGCTGAGCCGCTGAGTGATCAGATCCAAAATCAAATCCATGTAGAAATATAATAAACACGTGTTTCTTCGCATCTAAAGTCCAAAACTCTGACTTTATTAGGTTAAATCTTAATTTTTTGCGCTGTTATGTTTGTTTTAATGATACGGTCAACATGTTTGTCAAGTCACTTGTTTCACAAGTATACAAGTCAAAAGCATGAGAAGATTAATTAGACAGACTTAGAGATCCAGGGTAACTCTGGATGAGCTGTAGAGATACAAAGCTCAGCTTGGAGAGTGTGTTTTTTGTAGGATCCCATCAGGAACTCTGAAAATCTGGTCTTTTTTATTTTTAGGAGAATGAAAGAGGAAAAAGGAAAAATGAGATATCCCAATTTAAAGATGTTCTGGTCGTGCAAAATTGTGTAAAGCAGAAAAAAGTAACATGGCTGATCACTCTCAAACAGCAGCAGAGGCGTCATGCTGCGGGAATGAAGTTTTTCAAACATTTAGTGTAGAAACACATTAAAAACACAGTCATCCATAATTTTGTGATCTTTAACAAAATAAAATCCCTGTAAAGCCTGAGGTCTATAGTTCTGTGATGATATTATTCTTTAACATTTGCTTGTTTTTCAGTTAAATTAAGTGTCAGTGTGTTCGTTTTGTTTAAAGCGTTTAAAGCAGATAAACAGAGTGAACCATTTTCAGATGCCTCACCAGCCAAACCAGGCCAACCTGGATTATTCAGCAAACAACTGAAGAAAGGAAGGAGAAGAAAAGGCCTTTAATGTAGCAGCTCCCTCGATAATGATATAATATAATGTAACAAATAACAATAATAATACTAATAAAAAGCATCTTACCTAACTTACCTTTATTTTTGTTAATCAAACTACAGTGAAGAGATTTGAACCTTTTAGACGACAACACTAAAGTGTGACAATATATTTGTACAAGCTCAAAAGTCTACAGTTAAACTTCAATTTAGCAACTCTGACGAAACAGAACAATCATCCATACGTCAGTAAATAAGTCTGATATTTTTGTGTTTCTAAAAACTCCCCGCTAGAATCTGAATGAACCGATCTGTTGCTGTAATCAAGTCCGATTTTTCCACACTTTCTCAAGTTGTTCACAAAACCTGAACTTTTAGGTTCTAGTTTGTTTAAAGTTTTTCACTCCATTACATTTGAAATCATGTACATTAATAGGTAAAATAAATGAAAAATTTGTGTCCCATTATTAGTGGAAATAATACCAACCAAATATTTATGATATCATCTGCTAACATATTTTTTTGTGTAGTGTTTTAATATTTTTTAGATTAAAAAACAGTTTGAAACCAATATTTAATTGTTTACTTTGTGAAACCCAAGAAACTTGTTGTTAAAGTAAAGGCAAGGCAATATAAGGCAAGTTTATTTATATAGCACATTTTCATGTACAAGACAATTCAAAGTGCTAAAGGAAATATATACAATTTGACTTTTAAATGTGACCTAATGTGGTTTCAATAATATGTGTAATTTGGAGGATAATACAAGTTAATCTAAAAATATGCAGCCAAAATCATTAATATGTGAAATCATTCCATTCACAAAAAAGAACAGCATTTAATATAACACTCATGCTGATAAAGAGCATGAAAAAGAACATTATCTGACAGAGTTGCCCAAAAGTTTATTTTTAAAGATAAAAGTAACATTTTCTTTACTGCAATAATAGATTTGTACTAAAGCGACTTTAGGAAGATAAAAAAAGGCAACTGAAATGGCTAAATGTCAGCATTTTCACGTTAGATGTAACAGCAAAAACAAAATAAGCGCACATTACGATCGGGTCATTGAAGCGTATGGATACATGAAGCTTTCACTGCTTATGTTTAGCCGGTGGACAGCGCCATAATGGTCGCAGCTCCAGTGTTGTAGGTCATCTTCCTCCAGTGGTCCAAGCGTGTTGCTGTCATTGCCTGAAACAAGGCGAGCGTACAAACATGAACGACTTCTCCATCATCAGAACCAAAGTGTAAAAATTAAAAAAAGTAAATCTTGATAACAGTTCTACCTCTGTGAGCCTCGGCCTTTGGATGCAGTGAACGTACGGGTCAGGATTACTTTCTATTTGGTCAGACATTGTTTTGTAACAAACAGTACAATCCATCAGAGGCTGCGAAGGAAATAAACAAAAACGCCAAAAGGTTCTTAGTCCTGGTAAAACAATGTTAAACTTTCTTTTTTTGGGGGATCTTTGCTCACCCTGTCATTCCTGAATTGACATCTCTGAGGGTCTGAGGTTGTTCCTTTGACACATCTGGTAGCTTTCAGGTGGAAATTATGGTAGAGGAAACGCACACTGAACCCAGCCTTGGAGAGAGAAAAGAAAAGATTCACCAAAGTCAACAAAGGTCGTTTTACTGGTTAACATTAAGGAAGTCAGCATGTGATGAGCCTTACACTGAGGCAACATGCAAAAAAAGAAAGGTCTGAAGTTAAACGCATGAAGTTTTCACTTTCTGCAACTTTGATAATAAAATCATCTTTATTTCTATTTATTTATGTTATTTAGATTGCTTGTTTCGAAATTAAAACCCAGCAACAGCACAAACAATCGGTAATAATGGAGTGTCAAGCCTGACGCTTACAGTTTCTACATGTGTTCTCGTTTTTATTAAACTTTTGTGGAGTAACTGCATAAAAAAGTGGAAATATAGAATAAAACAAACAAATGAACACAATGATATTTTGCACCATTAAGCACAACTGTGATCTGAGATTAATTCGATTTTACTGTTTCAAACTAAATAGATTGTCTGGCTACCATTCATTTTTTAATCTGCGGTTTCCTTTTTACTTTTCTATTAGCCACTCTTCAAAATGGCAAAGACAAGAGGACATGGCCTCCAAGCAAGAACGAATGTGTGTTGGTGTTAACTCCAGAAATCATCAAAAAAAATACTCGACATTTTTCAAAAAAACGTTAGAAAACAAAGGTGTTTCTCGTCTACCATCCCAAACGTAAGCAAGGCTTTTGTTCTCTGGTATACTTGGACATGATCAGAATGAGAAACAGAATATGTGTGTAATGTTAGGTGGAGGACCTGTGATACTGTGGGCCTGTTTGAGACTCCATTCCATTATAGATTCTGTAATTCCTGAACGTTTTAAATTAAAATCTTAATGAAAAAACTTAAATTTTCTCATTTATCCGAACTACTTTAAAATGTTAAGAACAGAATTGTTTCACTGCCGACTTCCATACAAGATTTTTCTACTTAAATAAAACCTGACAAACATTTACAAACCGGTTTGATTGGATGTCGACGTTAAAATGGATAAAAAATAAATCCTTTTTTATGTTTTTGTTTTTATTGTAACTGATTAAATCAAATCCCATTGACAAACTCCCATGTTCCACATTCTCTGCGCTCCAGATCAGATGAGCTGCATCTGACTTTTGATTTAGCGAACTGAGCAAACTGTTGCTTAAACCTTGTTGACATTTGAGGTTTCAAAGGGCGCTCTGATCCAAAACAGATGGGAAGACAAGCTGGGACCAGAACTTTCTGACACCGAAAAAGGAGCAAAAGAAGAACCGAAAGGAAAGTGAAACACATTTAAGACGTGAAAACTCATGAAAACGTTTAATCTGGTGGATTATTTAAATGTTTTCTCTACAAACTTAGAAGAGATAACCCTGATAAATCAATTATAATGTAATTAAACTGTAAAATCTTGTTAAGATAGGCAGAACAACTAAATTAAAATGAAACAATGGGGCAGAAAGTGAAACTCACATCATGCTCTTTCTTTTCCACGCTCCTGAAAAAACGAAAATGGTGCTTCACCCCGCTGTGGGAGCCGAGCTGTTCCAGGGCCAGGTCCACTCCTTTCCTGTAGGATTCAGTCAGCTGATCCTGGAGGTGCTGGGCCTCGTTAGGGAGCAGCAGAGCTCCGGCAAGGAATAGAACCAGCAACCCAGCAGCCATGTTACTCCAACTGTGTCTGAGGAAAACAGCCTTGCTCCAAGGGTTGAATAACCTTTCTCTCTCTCTCTCTCTCTCTCTCTCTCTCTCTGCTGGATCAGGGAGTTGTGTCCAAAACTATTCCTATTATGGATGTGACGGTAAACAAGAAGAAGAAAAGGTTCAAGGGAACGCTGGCAGACAATCGGAACACACAAAAAATGAAAGTAGATGTGCAGAAAAACACCAGATTATACAGGTTAAAGCTTTTCCTATAAGAAGGTGAAGATTTCACCTGGCAAACGTGGATGAAAGTTGACAAAAGAAATGCCCCGAGATTCAACACAAGGCTTTTTATTTGATCTCTAATACTAATCTCTGCTGATCTACTGTCATAGATCTGCTCTGGTGATCTAGAACATTTAGATCTGGGGACTGAAATGTTTCAAATCATTCAGAATGAGAATACAATATTGGACATACAAGGAATTAGCTTTGGCATCACTGGTGCATAACAAGTGCCTAATTATGGATGGATATGAAAAAAATATGTACCAAGTAATAACTTGAAAAGATATAACTGTACATTCATACGTACACCAGTGTTGGAGTAATAGATCAAGTGATAATAAGATAAAATCAAAAGTTGAATCGTTGAACAAATTAAAAATGTTTTCTTAAAGGCTTTGCTGAAATAATAAAAATATGTGTCTATGTTTGGAAATAATTTGCTAACAAATCATTTATATTTAATCTTAGATACTTGACTTGTGTTTGTTTGTTTTGGTTTTTTTAGTAGACAACAGATTCACAAAAGAATGGAAGAGAAACATTTTCTTCCTTTCTTCGCTATAAAATTCAAAAACTAATCCATAAGAGAGCTTGTAGCTATAGTTTATCATTTAAATATGATTATTTCATGACTGGGTTTATTTTTGTCGGCGGTTTCCGTGAATCTTTTAGAACCAGCTTGGAGGTGGATTTACCGTTTCTATTGTGGAACAGATTTCTATTTTCACCTAAACATTGTTTATAAACGTTAAGGCTGCCATTTATAATCAGGTAGATCTACATAACATTCATCATGTATTCATAAAATAGTCATTTTCTTCTTTTAATTTGTGATTTCTATTAAACAATCAACACATTTATTATATTTCACAAATATCGTGCATGAATAGTAGGTTCTTCTTTTTCGTTTTTTTTATGGTGCATTACAATCAACTTCTAGATTGGGATCAAATGCTTTAGAACAATTTTATTCTTTTTTTTTGTTACAAAATACCTTTAAGAAACTCAAAATGCTCCAGATGAACCTTGAACTTAACTTTTAGATAGAGTTTTATGGTTTTTATTGACATTTTATGATACCTAAATGTTAATTTTGGTTTCAGTTCAGCAGACTTCTTACATATTCTCCTCCCTGTGTGTAGTGATCCAATAAATGTTTGTCCTCAACCAGCCAAGCAGGTCATAGCACAACAGGAAGATGCTTTTGCATTTGGTTGAACCTTCTGGACAACAAAATTAAACGGATTACTTAAAAAAAAAAAATCTAAACTAAATACTTGTGTGGGCTCAGGCAGCAAGCAGCAGCAACTCTTCACTCAATACAAACTCTTGGAGGGAACAGAAAACTTGTTCAGGCTGAAAGTAACATAAAAGTTATGTTTTTTTGTTTTTTTTAACTACATTTATGTAGTTTTCTATTGGCCAGAATCCAAACTCCAGTTTAAAAGCCTAGTTTTAAAATCCGACCTCCAAGAAGTTTTTATCATAAACTTTTGCAATTTCTGTTTGATTCTGGTGGTGTAAAAACTGTGGAGAAATTTTAAAAGAAATGCTTTAAGGACCTGCAACAAGATCAGCTGTGGCGATAAAAAGAAAGTGAACAATTCCTTAAACATTGGGTTTGTATTTCAAAGCATATTAGAAAAGTTTAGGAAAACTTGTAAACAAAAACAAAACGATCCCTAATGGTAACTATCGATTAAACAAACTGAGAATGCATTATTATAGGTTAAGAGGAACGTAGCCATTTGATACTGCTCATTAAAAAGAAATGTGCAAAAAGAACGAAAATAAACTCATGGATTTGGACGGCCTAGTCCAAGTCTAGAATCCAATGGCTTCTTCTCCATTTAATGTATACTAATGTTTTTTGCAGATTTGAAGTCAAAACAGTACAACTTAATGACTTCTTTCCTTCTTTCTTTCTTTCTTTCTTTCTTTGACTATGAAATAAAAACCTCAAAAGTAACAAAACACGCGGTAAATTCTTTTTAAACTTTTATTTTTAGTTAATAAATGCAGTAGGTTTTTAGCAACAGGTCAATAAGAGGATAGGAAATCAATTTGAAACTTTGTTGTTGCTTTGTTAGTGAAAATAAACACAGAAAAGTGATAAAAACTTAACAGAGGTGGAAAAATAAATTAGTTTCGATGCATTAAACCGCCTTAATTGTCTGTAGCCGATGACAGAAGCGTCGGCGTCCCACTGCTGTATCGCAGAGCGTCCCAACGTTCAGCTCTGGCTCTCTTCATGTCCTGCAGAACAAAAGCAGGAAAGTCAAACTCTGCTGTCGGGTCGAGGCTAATTAAAAGTCAAAGGTCAGACGGACCTCGGTGAGCGCCGGTCTGTGGATGCAGTGCACGTACGGCTCGGGTTCTGCTTCAACCTCTCCGCTGAAGGTTTTGTAACAAACGGCGCAGTCTATGAGCGGCTGCATGAACGCATGCACGCACACAAACACACACAACCAAAACAAAACAGGCGAGTCAGAACAGGCGCATCCAGGCCCACATTTCTCTTCTCTTCTCATTTGATGGTTTCATGTGGGTGGCAAGAATCAGAAACATGATACAACGAAACGGGAAAACTCACCCTGTCGTTTCTGAACTTGCATCTTGTGGAGTCGGTTGTTCCCTTCTGGCACTTTGTGGCTTTGAGGTAGAAGTTGTGGTAGATGTACTTGACGTCAAAGCCGGCCTAGGGAAGCAAATCAAAAAACAAGTGGTTTTCCTACAGGTTTTTTTCCCCCAGGAGTTTCCTTCTTACACGGTTCTAGAAACTGCACCTCAAACTCTGACTTGTCAACAGTCCTGAGGAAGAGAAAGTGATGCAGGATGCTGGCGTGGGAGTCGAGTTTCTCCAGGGCCAGATCCACTCCTTTCTTGTAGGAGTCGGGGAGGTTGTCGTAAGCCTCCTGCGCGTCAGCTGAGAAGGCCAGAAAGCCGAGGCCGAGGAGACAGAGCAGTATAGCGGCCATTCTTCTCCGTTTTTGTCTGACGATTGCGTGGGGCTCAAAGCGGAGCAGCTGAGCTTTCCTGAAAAGGAGGGGGAAACATCCGGCCTCGCTTCTTTTGTTTTCCTCCTGAGGGATGCAAGCTCAATCATGCCTCAACATTCCTGGCTGTGAGCCTGTCGCCAGCCGGATTATAGACACGATAAAGTTCCCCGGTCTTGCAAACAACAGCTGCTTATAAATATTTGAACCCATGTTTTTTTGGACAGATCCTGGACTTTCAGAGTTGTTCACACTTATCTTTAGGAATGACAGTTCGGTTGTTGTGAGGTAGTGCATATTTTTTTAAACTGTAGTTAAAATAAAATTAATTATAATTATTGCAACAGTAACTACACTTAATAAGATCATGTTAAAAAATGTCAAATTTGAAATAATGAAATTAATGGAACTATGCATCAATGATTACGTCGGTTTACTATAGTTAATAAAACTAACATCAAGTGATGACATCTGGGGAACAGCTGTGCATTTAATTTAATTAATGTCCCTTTGGGATAAATTAAGTATTTTTTGATTCGCAAATAATTCTTGTAATAATAAACAGAATATTTACAATAACATAATAAGCATAGTAAAGTATCTATTTTATTGCACTACACAGTGAACTTTAGTTTCTTCTATAATAGATACATTAAAAACTTTCCTAAATAAAAACGAATATAAAATATCGCACCATTTTACAAGTTAACGCATATAGAAGCAACAACAATTATGTACTTTTATAAATATTGTCCAAAATGCAAGCTAATTACCCATTTAATGCTAACTTTGTACAGATTCAGTCTGGAGTCTCTCCTAGTGAACAGCAGCTGGAGGTCCCCATCTTTAGAGTGAATACTGGCAGCTGTGAATAATGCTTAAAAGTACCTAAACATATTCCTTATTCCTCAATTACTGTACTTTAATAATAGGAATGCATTTAAAACAAAGTGGAACAAATAAAACAAAGGCTAACTGATGTTTTCAGTTGTGTTTTGAAGAATAGGGTCAATATTATTTTCTTTACTACAGAACAGGTTTGGGACATTTTAGAATAAGACATTTTTAAAATATCCTTTTCAGCCGTAAAGTGAAATATGAAACAAAACGAAGACAACCCAACACCAGCATTTTACTTAAACAGCTGAGATTTAAAGTTGATGGAGCAGGGTGATGGAGTCCTCCATTTCCTGGTGTTGCATCATATTTGGTCCCCCCCTCCCTCCAACTTAGTTTCCTCAAACCACAGCAAAGAAATAAAAAAGTTACAGACGAAGGATGTTTATCAAATATTTGCAGTCATTTTAAAAACTACCACAATTATTGTTTCGTAAAATACAAAACACAGACCAGATAAATAGAAAACACCTTTTATTAGTAGTCATCATCATCAACATCTGAACCATCGATGCACAAGTTATCAGCAACAGTCTCGTCAACTTTTTACTGCATCAGAAACAAATCTAAACTCAAACGGGCACGTCGGTCAGAAACACGGACTGCAGAACAACCGCGACATCCAATACCCGAATCTCACGGCCGGGGTTTTCTGTACGTTAAAAGCAGAAAAATAATTAAAACAAAAACAGACCGCGAAGCAAAAGTGCCGGAGAGTTTGGTTGCAATGTGCTGAACACTGTAACGCGTCGATCACCTTCCCCCTCCTTCACAGGCACTTGACTTTGAGGGAAGCGTTAGGAGGGCGAAAAAGCTAGTGTTTGAGGTTCGTATGTGGCTGTAACAGAAGTGGGTCGAAGCTTTAACCGACCTATGCTACACAATTATTTTAAAATTTTAAAAAAAACCTACATACAGCGTTTAAAAACGGCTCCCTGCGCAGATATGCGTCAACCATCACCTTTCATGACAGTTGACGGTGCGTCAACGGTCATCTTCCATGACAGTTGACGGTGCGTCAACGGTCATCTTCCATGACAGTTGACGGTGCGTCAACGGTCACCTTTCATGTCCTTTGACGGTGCGTCAACGGTCACCTCTCATGTCCTTTGACGGTGCGTCAACGGTCACCTTTCATGTCCTTTGACGGTGCGTCAACGGTCACCTTTCATGTCCTTTGACGGTGCGTCAACGGTCACCTTTCATGTCCGTTGACGCAGATCTGCGTCTGGCTTCAACTGAAATGATTGTACAGTTTATAAAATAAAAACATTAAAATGTGGAATGTTTTAGAGTGCAAATGTGAAGAAAAAAAAAAGATGATTAAACCGCTGCAGCTTATTATCCTGATCCTTGTATTTGGCACTTTGACAAGTTTTAATAAATTTACAGCATTTCCCATAAACCGATCTCACCCAGTGAAAAACGTATTTATAACTTTGGTGCGTGGAGACGATTCCAGTGCATCTGTGATACGAACGAACAATAACAACAAATAAAAAAGTGACCTCTGCAAGATGGAAACATGATTTCAACGTAACATTTGCATTTTCTTGGTGAAACGCGAGATGTCCCTCTGCTGGCGATCGTGAGTCACCGCAGTCACTGGCCGATGAATAAAAAACTGCAGCATTAGAGTTAAAAACTAATCAAAATAAAGATAAAGCTAAAAGAATAACCTCGACTAAAGCGACGTCGCCGTTTTAGGAGGTTTATAGGAAAACACTCAGCGGCTAAAATGATTAGAATACAGTTCAGATTTGGTTTCTTTAAAAAAAAAAAAGTGCTACAAGCTTCACGCTCGAAGTGATGGACCGTCTAAAATAAGACAGGATGAGGAGAAACACATTGGTGGATCTCGTTTCCTTCATAAGGCATAAGAGTAAAGGGAAGAAACAACGACACGACTAGCACTAACAACATGTTAATAGGGAAGAATGTATCCTAGACATCCTCCACATATTCAATGTGAATCATAGCAACCTTTCAGGGCTAAAGAAAATAATAAAAATCTACTGCTATATATTAATTTTTAGTTTGCGATCATTGCATTTCATTTGGAAAATCTTTTCCCCTGAAAATAAATGTTTAAATAATATTAAATGTGATGATTTAAAAAGCCTAAAATCTCTTTACTTTGTTCTGACCAAAAAGCATCCGGCTAGCTTTTAATTGTAAGTTTCTGAAACTGGAGGCCGTCGGCTTGGCGGCGATATGGGAACGGACGGAGCTAAACGGGCATTTGCATCTCTGAATACTCGTCGTGGCCGTCGCGCTCGTCAAACTTCGGTTCTGCGTCGTCGCCGTCCAGCTAAAAAGGGAGGAGAGAGACGGATTTAACAGAAAAGTGGGAAAACGAGTTAAGGGTTTATCCTGTATTCTTTAACTTTCAAGAATCCCGTATCACATTGAAAAAACTTGATACGATTGCATTTAATTCTTCACAAATACCAAAAAATGAAAATAAAAACGAGGTGATTTAAGGCAGTTATGTTTAAGTTATTTGGACTTTAAGATAATCAAGCTGCTAAATCTCAACAGAAAAGGATGACTGATTATTAAAGACGTTTAATCAGATTTACTGCATTTTTAAATCCCAGATCTATTAAACCTGATGACTTTTTAATCAATTATCATAAAGTGTGACGCAATGCTACATTTTCCAGTTCGGACAAACAAGATGCTGTTTAAAGGTCGATCTGTGTCACACAAAAAGGCTTTTTCTTAAGGATCCATTACTATAATAAACAAAACTTCTGGGATCTATAGGGATTTTACCTAAAAGTATCATTTTTGAGGTTCCTACAATATATTTTTATTCAGTCAATTAAAAGCTGATAAAAATGTCTCTGGTTAAATCCTTATAATTATTAGGCTGGATCGCCCACCTCCAATAAAAACGTATCCTAAATCAGAAATGTTACTTTAAAGGAACACTAAAGAAGTTTCAGTTTGGTCAATTTTGGCGCCACAGTGGACAAATGGTAGTGTTTTGCCTGAAAGAAGACCACATTTCCCATGAGGACCGGCACATAGCGTGGTAAAATCCTGATCTCTCGGTTGCCTGCATTTGGATTGAAGTTCATTTCTGTTTTCAGTGGCTGCTGGAAGAATGAATGGCAATGAGGTAAAAACTAAGAAACTGGAAGTGACTAATGCTTAGCGCATATTTGTAGTCGTTTTGTGCGGCGGGGTTCCTGCCACCCTCCTCAAAGTTGCTTGGTGCCGGTTAAAGCGATACGGACCCCTCTGGCCATGACAGAGGAGTCATTCAACGAGCTGTAAGTCGCCGTATAATCACAAAAATTATGAAAAAAATTCATGAACGTTAAAAAGTTACTTAGTGTTTCTTTAATTAATAACCCAAACCCATTGTGTTGTTTTGGCGCATTCTGGCATGATTTAGTAACCATTCAATTTCTCCTAGCAGCCATTTAGAGGCGCCTAAACTTTTGCTCCTTTAACGCTTCGTCTACTCACTCCCGATCTCTCAGACTGCTCCGCCGGACTAGCGGCAGCACAAACCACTGATTGAACTACTTGGCCAATTTTTACAATTTCTAAAAAAACATAAAGTTCCTTCAATTCAAAACATAAAACACTCCCAAGAATTGTTGGACACGGCATCAATGAACGCCATGGAGATGCAGCCTTGATGTGCTGAATGGGGGGTTTTGGCGGGTTTTTAAATAAATTTGATTATCTACATGGCTTTTTTTAAACGCTTAGATTCTGCAGCTCTAGATAAATGAGCTTGAGCAGAATCAAGAGAAGAAATGTTGTGATTCTACGACAGGATAGACAAACCGGAGCTTTTTCCTCCTGGTGTATTTACTTTCAGAGGATCTTAGAAAAACAAAAACAATCTGGCATTCTGATGCACATCAGAAAAACCGTGACGAGCTCGCAGCGCCCCCGTGTCGGCTCAACTTACACACGCCATTTCTCTTTCGTTGAAGATGCGGCGCAGCACGAACATCTTGACTGGGACGGTGAGGATGAGGACAAAGGGGAACGCCAGAGACGCCTGGGTGGACATGACGGACCAGAGGACGGCCAAGCACACCACCTGGATGCAGGTGAAGAGATGCATGCGCCACGTTCGCACCTGAGGGACACGATTAAGCCGTTAACCTGACATCGCTGGACTCGTGATGTACCGCAGCTCCGTCACCGCTCCTCTTACCTTGCGGACGTAGGTGTGGTCAGGGTGATACTTGGGCGGCATGAGCAGCAGCATCATACGCTCCGTCAGCTGGATGCCGTTGAGCGACATTACTCCCATGTAGAGGAAGATGCCGAACAGGACGGCCAGAGGGATCTGGCGCAGCAGGTCGCCAATCACAATGGACATACCTGGAGGCGAACGGTGGGGCTATAACTGGTTCCCAGTAAAGTCGGCTTCAATGTGTTTGACACTCACCAACCATGACGGCGACCAGCAGCCCCGTCACCCTCTGCTCCTTCACCTCCTGGATGCGGGGCTTGTCTCCTGGGGCGACGGCTTTGCTCATTACCGTCAGGGCGTTGACGTGCGTCACGGAGCGGACGGTGGCGGCGGCCATCCAGGGGAGGCCAAACAGAGCTGAGCTGCCGCCGAGCACCACGATCAGCAGGAGGTCCAGGTGGATACCGGAGCCCTTCACCAGCATCCGCTCCTTCTTGCTGACGATGAGCCTGCAGGGGGAGTTTTACAGACAACTACTGATAAGGACGTAGCTTAAAAGCAAAATTTCTATCATTTACATATATTAGGCAAAGAATGATCCAATACTTGTTTTGGAAAAAGCATAAAAAATCTCCTCTACAGGGACTCAAACACAAGCATCTGTTCCAGCACTTAAAACAACAGCGCTTTGTAAGTTTTGGATTTAGGCGAAGAGTTGTTTGATAATAAATGTTCAATATTTCTCAGGCAAATTGTTGTAAACAGTTTTTTCTTTGAGTTAATATTCATCTTAGGTGCATGTCAACAGCGAGAGACAGAACCTAAATAACAAAATATACAGTGTTCACAGTGTACGATTCTTAATTTATTTGTGTGTTACTGCTGCAAATCTGTTTATATAGTAGAGTAGCCGTTGTTTTTTTCCTGTAGTTTTTCACAAGGTTTTCACAAACTGCAGGAGGGATTTTGGCCTATTCTTCGACTCAGATCTTCTCCAGATCAGCAAGGTTTCTGGGCTGTCGCTGATAAACAGAGTTTGAGCTTCCTCCAAAGATACTCTATGGAGTTTAAGTCTAGAGACTAGCTAGGCCACTCCAGAACTCTGATATGCTCCTGATTGAGTCACTCCTTTGTTAGCCTGGCTGTGTGCTTCGGTTCATTGTCATGTTGCAAGATCCAGACACGACCAATCTTCAGGGCTCTAACTGAGGGAAGGAGATCGTTACCCAAACTCTCAATACACAACGCCAGTCATTCTCTCCTTAATACAATGCCCATGTCCAGAAAAACACTCCCAAAGCATGATGCTTCCACCCCCATGCTTCACAGTAAGGAGGGGTTTTTGGGATGGTGTTCATCATTCTTCATCCACCAAACACGGCGAGTTTTGAAATCAAAACTTTCTCCCAAGACTCTTTAAAGCCTGCAGGATTAATGCTGATGTCGTATCGGTTTAATATTGATATCGGTATCGTATTGGAAAAGAAAAACCCTGAATCGGGACTCTTAATTTGGAATACAAAATAAAAACATACGCCCATGGGTACGATATATCTAAAAATTAGGGGTTTCCCAACACAACTTTTCACTTCTGATAAAATACCGATATTTTAGTCTTTAGTGTTGCCTGATATTGATATCAGCACAAACCCTAAAGACTTTTAATACTTCTGTGTTGTAGAAAGCAATAGCTATGAGAAAAACAGATCCATGTTAAATATTTGAATAATATTAAGAACGTTCTACAATTGAATAAAATAAATGACTAGTTTTGCAATGATTTTTTTTTTGTTTGATGTCGGACCGATATCGATACCGGATCAGGAAACCTTACTAAAAATACAGGTAATGTAATTATTGTATCGGTAAAGTTGAGGTTTCCTAAACTAAACATCCCTTATTCTATATCAGTGCAATTGTTGGATCATTCCTGTATTTGTGGCAAAAGCTCAATTATGGAGAATACAGCTTTTCCGGCTTTCTTGTCTCCATTTAACGGTCCTGCCTGAAAAACACTGGCAAAAATCTTTCATTTTGTGAATTCTACCACCCCATATTGTGATTTTGCAGGATTTTTCTGCGATCGCAGAATCACGTTTTTCCTAGTGGGACTGATTTAAGATCATAAAGCAGTGTATTTTCTGGACAGGCTGCCATGAGAGAAAATAGTAATAAAAAGATTAGACCAACGTAGGACGGTTTGGCCAAACTGCACACAACTTTTGAAACAAAATGAATATCACAGACTTTATGGATTATGTAAGAGTTAATTATACGTATTGAAATTTAAGGTCTTTTTCCATTTTCAAAATGAAAAATATAAAGATTGACTTTTAAATTGGGGCAAATATTTAGTTACATAGAAAGAAAGACACTGAAAATAAAAAAAGAATGCAGGCGGACAAAAACACAAAGAAAGAAAAGTCCAGCTACCTAAGGAATTAAGTAAGGATTCTAGAAAGGAAGGAAGTATGGGCATGAACGAAAAATGAAACAAGATCAGAAAGAATAACTTATTTCTATACATTGACTCCTCTCAATCAGAGAGTGTTGCTGTTTGTTTGTGGGTTTATCAGCATCAAATCAGCTTCACATCCATTTACAGATTCATCAGCGAGGATCAAACCATTACGTTGTGATCTGAGTCTCCATGAAGATGAGAATGAACACCAGCAGAGCAGGCAGACAGCAGGCGAACATCATCCAGATGGGGAATTCCCCGTCCGAGCCTAGAGGGTTGATTATCCAGCCTCGCTTGTTGGGACTCGTCACGGAGAACCCGCTGGGGACGCTCAGTTTCTGGACAGAGAACAAAAGAACACACTGAACGCGGCTGTTTTGGCGAACAGCTTCGAGGGAACAAGGTTTCTGCTGAGGCCAACCTGCGTGTACGTGTCTCGGACGCTGTAGTCCACCAGAACCATGATGAGAATCGCGATAGGAACCCCGAAGTCTCCGATAATCCTGCGAAACTGAGAGATAAAGCACAAACTGGTTGAAGAAGAAGAGGTAGAAACAAAGTCTATTTTTGTCTTTTGAATTCGTTTTTATTTGAATTTTGAATTTCAACATGATCATAATTATTACCATGATGACAAATATTTCATTACCTCAATTTTTATCACAACAGCATAGTTTCCATCGTCACTGATGTCTAGTTTTCTGGATATTTAAATTCAGTCATCACATGTTAAGACGCCTTTAACCATCGATCTGACCCTCTAGGTTGAATTGCTATTACAGGGTCTAAATTACTGAGTAAAATGTCTTTGAAACACAAAAACGTTGATTTTGTTAATTTTTGCTAAAAAAAGTGGAACTACTGTCAAAAAGAGGGCAAAAACCTATGAGAAATTATTTAAGAAAAAGTTTAGTAGTTCTGGTAGCAGTTTGAAAATTAGGGATGCACCGATATGAAAATCTGGGCCGATACGGATATTCGATAATATTGCAGTCGCGGCCGATAACAGATATTCACAGATAAAAATATTTCCTTAACCTTTTGATATCTGACACAATCTTTCTGCTTCAGTTAAACATCTCGCAAATTGTGGCGTCTATAGCATCACCATCACTGTCAGCATGACCAAAAAATACCATATGAGCAACACCCTTCCCTCCAGAAACACAAACAGCAACAAGATGGAAATACATATTGTTTGATAATATAACTTAATGGACGTGAAAATGATTGACGTCGGCTGATATGGATTTCGATACTGATATGTTGTGGATCGCTAAGATTCAGGCTTTAAGGCAGAACATTGATCAATGCAGAAACAACTTTAAGAGTATAAAATAGAATAAAATAACCCAAATTTTACCGGTGATTAAGTGTTTAAAAGAGTTTTAAAGACAGGAATGTAGAGTGGCCTTTCAAAGACAAAAACCTTGCACACAAGTAAAACCTTCAGTATCTTTATCCGGGTAAACAATGAGGAAACGCCTCCTCCAACATTATTATGTATTCAAGCACAGTAGTGGTAGCACTTCTCAATTAAAAAATTACAATAATGGAGGTGGAAAATGTCTCAGCTTTATATTTTCTACCAGAAAAAAAGAGAAGCCTGGTTGAAAACTTTGACACCATTATTAAAATAAACGGGTAAATGATCCCAAACACGTCAGATATGGTTTGGGAACAAGTGAAACAGGCTGATAAGACGTTTTTTAAAGATAAATAGTTTAAAATATAAAATATGTGTAAAAGAAGTCCAAACTCCAACCAGAATATGAAAAGAACCTGTCCCGGAGAGGCAAGTTTATAAAGAGAACATTTGGTTTAATGTTAGCAAAAAATAAAGCATATCTAACCCCGATTATTGAAAATTGGGAATACCAATTTATTAACCCGAAGCTTATATACAACCAATGTGTTCAAGTCATGTCTCAACCCAGAGAAAGTAAATATAGTTATCAAAGCACTAAAATCAATATTCCTAAATTCAAAAAATAATCCCCGGTGATTCGAAGCGTTTGTTTTAAATGCTGATATGATTTACTTTATTTAAACACCAAAGGCGTAAATGTTAAATGCGTTTTACCCTAGGGTAATGCTAGTGTTGAGATTCTCTCACCCTCCCGGGGAAAAAAGCGCTGTTCTTGAACTTGCGCAGGTAAAACGCGATGAAGAACGTCCCGGCCATGAGGACCAGGGAGAGCAGCGCGGTGTTGGGCTCCCCGATCACTGTGACGACCTGGGTGCTGCTGTCGTTGTTCTTCTGCGTTGCCGTGACATTTTCCAAGGACATGTATTCTTCTGCGGTGGCGTTCAGGGAGCAGCGGGTTAGCGGGTTTTCCTTAAATATCTGAGTACAAAAAAAAAAAAAAAAACTTAAAACTCGACACATTTTAAATTTGAGCCACAGATCTCCAAAATAACTAAATCTGGATAATAATACAAATCCTTCACAGCCATTAATCCCTCAACGTAAATCAGTCAGAGAAGCAAAAAAAAATAATAAACACTAGGATCAAGTGTACCTTGACCAGCTTGACGAAGGTCTCACAGATGAAGATGAGGGAGATGAGGATGGAGAAGATCTCCTGCGTGAAGCGCGAGACGAAGCGCACCAGGAAGCTGCCCTCGAAGGCCACCGTGAGGATCACGATGACTATGAGCCAGAAGCCAATCCAGACGCGGCCCGTCAGGTACTCCATGTCGTTTGCTTTGCAGAACTGTGGGGGGGGGTACAGCATAGCGAGAATAATCCTGCACATCAGGCGTACAGTAAACTATTTTTATTTTGGGGAAAATGCAGCAGTCGCTATTACAATATCGTCATTAATTTCTGTAAAATGTATTTACTATATATAGTTTTGTTCACTTCTTTTGTAGTACACCTTCGCATATTTATGCAGACGACTCCCAACTTTACATTCAAGACCTAAAAATAAACGCATCCCAATCCTACAGCAGCTTTCTTCCTAGAAATCTTTTTGTCACCCCCAAAACTGAATTACTAAAAACATCCAGATGGCCAATAGATCAGTCAGCCCTTCTGCTTTCCTTCTTATACACTTTAAAAGACAAGGCAACATAGAGAATCTACAGATTACCCACTAACTTTTCCCAAGCAAAGTTGTTAAAAACGATTTAAACCATTTGCTTCCAGTTTAAAAAAAAAAAAATTTTTTTTTAAAGGTGTTAGAGATGAGCTACCTGTTGGGACAACTCTAACACAGGTGCAGAATGGAAAAGCAAATAGTTTTTATGTTTGTTCTTGCAACACTAAAGAGGTTTCAGGTTTTGTTGATTATGGCGGCCCAGTGTGGACAAAAACAGTAGTGTTTTGCCTCAAGATGACTACATTTCCCAAGAGCACCAGCGCATTCGTGGTAAAATCCTGATCTCCTGGTCGCCTGCAGGTGGATTGAAGTTAATTTCTGTTTCCAGTGTCTGTGTGAAGGATGAATAGCGATGAGGTAATGAATATAACTGCGGTGAAACAATGTTATATGATTATGTTGAAAACAATAAACGGGGGAAGCGACGTATGCCGTAAAGCAGTCAGCACATTTGTGTTTTTTGTGTGTGCCAGAGTTCCTGCCGGCCTCCTCACAGATGCTTATTGCTGGTTAGAGTGATACAGACCCCCTCCAGCCATGACAGAGGTGTCATTTACAGAAGTTCTGAAAATATTTTAGGAATGTTAAAAAGTTACTTAGTGTTGCGTTAATGTCTAAACCAACTATATGCAGCTTCAATCCTTGAGCACTTAAACTGCTGGATGCATCTTTACCCCAACAAACCTCGACCAGAACATAATAAAAACCTCCTCTGCATCTAAGTATGTTCTGCCAAAATATGTTGGAGCAGCGACTGGAGTTTCTTTTTCTGTCCTTTTTCTTAATTATTACTGAGGGAGTATTGTTCACATTAGAGTTTTCGTGTGGGGAAGCGGAAACCACATTAAGTCAACTTATTTAGATGCTGTGCGTTCAGATCATGCAACTCTGATATTTTAATCGATAGCTAAATGAAATGCTTCGCCATCATGTTTTAATCATTCACTGCCTTGATGCTGGAATGTGTTATATAAACAAACTTGACTTGAAAGATGCTCTGCCAGAAAAGACACACATTACTCAGTGTAACTCAAGTTTATTTATTAAGATGAAAACCTGTTCTTTTATGTTTCTCTGCATATGATTAACCTGACCCATATTGATCTTACAAGAGATGATTAGTAAGCAAATGTGCCAAAGTTGGCATAGAACTTAACTTATAAATGCTTATAAATACACAAGCATGTGCTGCATTCATAAGTTACTATTATTTATTACGGCTACTATTTAAAATTATATTAAGCACTGGAAGTTGAGCCACTAAAAAAAACTAGATGTTTTGAGTTATTTACAGATTACAAGTTTTCCAATGATGTCAAACCCGGAAATAGAAAAAAAAAAAAAAAAATTAATAAATGATGATACGGCCGTTTAAATGTTAATATTTTACAGTGGAAAACACCCTCAAAGATTCTCACCAAACCAGGTCAGCACCCTGTGTTCGGCAAATATTTGATTTCCCGCAAATTTATTCGAACGGATTATAAAACTTACACTGTAAAAGGCTTCCTCAAAAACCAGAATAGGTCCAGAAAAGCCCACGATCAGCAGCGGCTGAGCTCCAAGTAGGCAGAACAAGATTCCTTGAACAGCCGTGGAGACGATCAGCTCGGAGACCCCGATCAGCCCGTCCGTCTTCTCACCTTGAAACAGACTCAAAAACATCAGCAAAATGTACTTTATTTTTTCTAAAAAGTGAACAGAACCAGATCTAAAGACTGTAGAAATCCACAAAATAACCATCGGTGGAGAAGAATTAAGAAGCAAATAAGCTTCCATAACTAAATTATAGACGTGTTAAGTTTTTAGGAGTTATTTTTCAAGTCTAATCGTGACTTTTTACATCCTCGGAAGCGACGGGTAAAGCTGGAGAGTGACGTCCTCACCTAGCAGTCCTCCGAATGTGATCGCAGGAGAGAGAGCAGCAAAGTAGATGAAGATGACCGCCGCCATGCACTGGCTGTTCAGCGCGTCCCTGAAGTCGCTGATGTACTTTGGGTATCGACGCTGAACGTCTCTTATAAGCCCTCCGAAGGGGCGTCCGGTGCGCTCCAAGGGATCGTGTGACTTTTTTGTAGGTTTGAAGAGCGCCTCTGGGTGATAAAACATTTAATTTATTACGCACAAAAGGTAACAGTTGTTTTTTTTAAGTGCATCTCAGAGAGAGTCTTACCTTTATCCTCAAAGCTTTTCGGTTCTTTGGCGAGAAGTTTAACCTGCTCCTGCTCCTCCCTCTTACGCAGCATCTCTCTCTGAAAGCGAGCAACGGAGCGAAGCAGCTCATCGTCTCCCATCTCTGAAGGCGGCAGGACGATACTGCAGTCCAGGAAACTGTTGATAGCGTTCAGCAGGTCCTGCCGGTCGTCCGCCAGGTAAGCCGCCTCGTGAAATTGCTGATGGCAAAACAAATTTATTACCCCAAAAAAACAAGAGAAAATCATAAGTACTAAAATTTGTTCCTTATTTTTCAGCTTGCCTTGTCTGACATGAGGGTGGAGATTGAGCGCCCGATCTGATGATAGTCCATGCTAGTGGTCGGAGGTCCCAGCAGGACGAAGAGGAACCTGACGGGCACGGGCACTTCCAGAACCGACTCCAGCTCCACGGCCTCCTGGAGCCTCACAAACGCCATCGTGGACTGCTCCAGGAAGTCGACGCAACCTGGATTAACACAGGAGAGGAGAATAAAGGCAGGGGAATATTAGGCTAGACCAGAAACATGTGGGATTTACTCCTTAAAAGCTTAAAGTCTCATATTTTAAATCTTTTACACTCTTTTACATCCCAGCCTTTATGACACCCGTACCATCTTTCTGTCAAATTTAATCAGTATACGCTGCTGTTTGTTCACATCTTTTTAGGGATGCAGCGATTGGGAATTTTAGGCAGATGCCGATGTTTAAAATGACAACTTGGCCGATGACCAGCACTGATGTTTTTTGTTATTTTTTTTTGTCTTTGATGCCGCAGAAACATAACTGAACAATTTGAAAAGCATTTCGATTCTTCATCGTACTATTTTTTTAATGAGTACAAATTCAATTAGACAAGGTAATAAAACCGAAACAACCTTAAACATCGGCAAGCAGCCGTATTATAATTTTTTTGCCTATGGCAGTTAACGATGCATTGGTGCATCCTTACTTGTTTTGTAGTATAAATTTCCATATTTGTGTAGATGACTCATACTGTACATACAAGACCTAAAAAAAATAAAGCCATCCTAATCTCAAACGATCTTTCTTTTTAGAAATCTTTTTTCCACCCAAATTGAAATACTAAGAACAACCAGATTAGCTAATAGACCATTCAGCCCTTCTGCTTTCCTTTCTATATGCATAAAAAAAAAAAAAAGGCAACTAAGAAATCTACAGAATCAGCAACACAAGAACCAAATAAAAAAATAAAATCTGTGTTGGAGACGTGCTAACTTGTAGGACGGCTTTAAAAATATGCAGCTAAACCATCCCCAAAGCCAGTTTGTTGGTACCCATAATAAGAAGAAACTTGTTTTTGATCTTTGACTCATTTACCTCTGAAGAATGAAGAATTTAATGTTGTTGCTTAGCTTTTCTGTTTCCACTTGTTTTAATGTTAACGCATAGGCCAGCCATCTGCTGCTTCAAAACTCAAGTAGTTTCAGCCCTGAAACTGCTGGATTCATCTTTACTCCCACACGCATTTAATCAAGTTCTGCAAAGAACTGGTGAGTTGGTGCTGAGGATACGAACTTTCCTTTTTCTTAATTATTACTGGTGCATAACTTTCTAATCTGAATAACTCACCCACAAGGACCACAGTGGCTTCTGCATTTTCTGGGATCTTCTCCAGCAACTTCAGCTCGTGCTTGGACTTGGATCGATGCATGCCAGGCCCCATGGTCGGCTCCTTCATCTAAACACAGCAACACAGGCAATGAAGCGCGCCCAGACAAGCGTCAGCAGTCGGCGTCAACTCTGCCTAACCTGCAGGTCGTTCCTGTCCATGTCTATGAGAGTGTCGCCGTCCGCCGTGGAGTTGGCTGTCCCCATGAGCGGGTCGGTCACCGACGGCTCCAGCTGGTGGTTGTGGTTGGCGGAGTGGTGGTGCGCCAGGAGGCTGCCGAGGCTGGCCGCCGAGATGTTTCTGGGAAAATGGCTAACGTGCTCCTTCTCATCACTCGGGTGACTTTGGGAGGCAGGGAAAGGGAGAGTGAGGTTGAGCAGGAGGAAGAGAGGCAGAGACCAAGCATGAAGCCATCTACTAGCAGGATGTTTGCAGCGGAGAGGGAAAAACTCATTAAAAACTACATAAGACTAAAAAGTAGGTGTCCAAACACACCGCCTAGGTGACATTTTTAGAGTTTAATCTTAGATTTTATTTCATTTTAATGTCATAGTTGGTAGGGACACTTGGGCACATCTGTTTGCCATGCTTGGCTAAAAAGAGCAAGTTATAGAATAAAGATATATTTTTGTCCAGTATTTTCACGAATTGATAGGCAGCTAGAAGAAAAACTAACTTGGAACGTAATTTTATACTTATTACAAGATCCTTCACTTTTAATGTCTTATCCTTCGGGAACATTTGTGATTAAATCTCTTCACAAAACAAGAACTAATACTCGATTTCATAATGGTTTTAAAATGATATGCAAAAATTTGAATCTTAATTCAACGCTCTGGAAAGATTAGATTTTGTCTTCATTCTTCATAGAAGTAGACTTAAATGTGCCTTCATTTGCTATACAGGTTTTGAAAAACAAGAACATTTTAAATAAAAATTAGCTCTAATCAGAGAACTGAAAGTTGGTCGTCACTGGTTCTGAAACGCCCAAGCACATTTGAAAAAGGTTTCACTGTATGGAAGTTTTCCATTCACCATCTCCATCCTTCAGAAACTCTGCTAAAGGTTAAGAGAAAATATTGAATATCGGTACTAAAAGTAAACGCTACTTTCTAACATTTAGATTTATGTTAAATGTTGGAGCTTAAAACCTGCTTAGACAATATTTGCACTTTTAAATGGGTAACAATGGCGCTAGTTTCAATAATCTGATAAAATGAATAGGTTTCCTTTCATCTTTCCACCTGTGTTTGAGCAGCAGAGCTCTCAGGACGTTGGATCTGTCCTCCGCTTTGATCTGATCAGATATGATCATCTGCTCCACCACCTGGTGGGCGATGCCTGGTAAGGTCTTCTGGTCCAGGTCAAGCAGCACCGCACCTGTTAAACGCAGAAACTATTTTATTTTGTTTTTTTTTCCTTTTAGTAATAAAACAACACTGCACTAAAGTTGTGTTTTTACCGTGGGAGATCGTCCGTCTGAGCTCCAGCAGAGAGCGAAACGACAGCGAAGCGACGTGCGGCTTCCCCCAGCGCTCGGTCTCCTCCTCCACGTCCTCCTCAAACTTGATCCAGCGAGCCGTCTCCTTCCATTGCATCTCCTGGTTCTTGTCCAACGTCAGCTCGTTCAGCTCCACAAACACCTGGACAAGCCACGAGAGCAAAGCTTTAGGCGAGACACCAGGTGTGATGCTCAGCATCAGCAGGAATGCCATGTTTTATTATATTGGTCTCGTGATTATTTCAACCGTTCAGTTTCGCTGATTTCTAAAAAACAAAGACGCTGGGTTTGGTTTCCATTTGTGGATTTCCTCTGATCCTCACCAGGTTAGATTTGTATAAACAGACAAAAATAAATACCTGCACATCTATATTTAATTATCTAACAGGCTGCAAATAATTCAGATCTGCCAATATACCCTCGGTACGATGCTGCCATTACATGCTCGACACTTGGAACAGTGTTTAGTTTGTTACGGCTACAAAAATTGCTCGGACATTAGATTTCAGGGTTAACCAACCAGCAGAAAGGATGCCTAAAGGAAAAACAACCAGGAAACTCATACGATCACACTTTTAAAAACTGAATGTTCTGATTTTTAGCAGTTTTAGTAGCTCTCTGAAACGTATTTAATGAGCTAAAATGTTATTTTAGTTGTTTATAATCATAAGAAGAAAATATTTTAAAAACAAAGATGCAACAAGTAGGTTAAAACTGTAAAATGCGTATTAAAAGTTTCTTGTGGCCCATCAGCAGGCGTCTGTGTTTAGTTGGGTGGTTAAGCGAACGCCATGCCGCTCAGCATCTGTCCACAGCGTAACGTTCTCCTTATTAATCGTCGGCATGCCTGTCAAACCACGCTCCCACACGTCAAACCTGCCTCTGCCCGGACCCAGCCTCACCTTCTGGTACCGGGCCATTTGACCGGAGTCCACGTTCAGCAGGATGCCATCGGGCCGCGAGGCGGAGCGATACAGAACCACCGGTAGAGGCTGCAGAAGGAGACTCTGTGAGCAGAGCCCGGCGCAGCTCGTTCCGGACGCTCACTTTTAAAGACATCCCCACGGCTAATTCTCATCACACACACCTGACAGGAAGGTGATGTGAACCCGGGCTGCTGGGGGTTTGGAGCGACGTAGGTGAATGCGTGTCCGTATTAATAAAACAGATTCCCTGTGTATGGTTTTTTTCTCGTCAAGTGTCTGGTTACCCGTGAGCTCGACTCCCCTCTTTTTCTTACCGCCGTGTGAAAGGAAAGAACTCATTCGTTCATTTTTAATCATCTCCTCCCTACCCGTCCCCCTCCGCAAAAAAAGAGACAGAGCACAACTAAACCTGAGATGGAGGGACAGGATAACATTCACCCACAAAGTACAGATGCTTTCTAGACGCAACGCAAGAACACAAATGTCCCTTTTTACAAACTATTTAAAAGTCTGAGGTACATTTTAGAGCTAAATTATTCACATCTATGAACAACCATTAAATTCCTTTCCAATTTCTGCTTTATAGCTGCTGATACCGTTTCCGACACGTTTATTCTGCAGGATTAAAAATCTGGTCGTTTTAGTGTAATTAGTACATTCAGAAACTAATGGACTTTCAAAAGAAACTAAATCTAATTAAATAAGATTAAAAAAATAGATTAAATTAAACCTACCTGGTAAATGTATGTACTTTTTAAATTATTATTATTATTGATGCCAATATTTTAGCTTTTACTCAATATTCTTCTAAGAAAAAATTCAATCTAATCAATTCAGGAATGACCAAAACCTAGTGGGACACATTTTTATCTATCGATTATTCATCGTATTAACTTGATCATAGATTAGTTTCATTTGGCACTGATGACGCTGAAAACGTCTCCTTCTCTAAGTGAAGGAAACACACCGGGTCCATTAAATCTCTCACCTCATGGGGGGTGCGGTCCTGCTTTCTGCTGCGGGTCGTCGGCTCTTTGTGGTCTTTGCCGATGTGCACCACCTGCCCCTTGTTGCTCTTACTGACGAGGTGCCTGCGCACGCCGGGAACATCCTCGAATCGGTGACCTGGGGAAAGACAATGACAAAAAACACGGATTAGAGTCTAGAAAACTCGGCTGCTGTGACAATATTTTCCACTCAAAGCAGAATGCATCATTCTTTAAGCATCCTCGATGGCCACTGCAGCCTTGGATCGACCTTTAAATCAAATCTCTGCCCACCTGGTCCCAGGCCTTCTGGCCTTTTTGTTTCTACGGTCGCTCAGCAGGGAGTAGAGTTACCCATGCTGACAGCACATTAGGCATTGAAAAGGAGAGAAAGGATAGTCGCAGGGAAAGGATATCTCAGACAAAAAACAGCCAGCAGAATCGGTTCTGTCTGGAGTTCAAAGATCAGTGAGACCTGCTTACAGTTATTGCTCTTGTAGCAATCAATGAACGTTTTTTTTTAAAAAGGAAAGGAAAAAAAACAGACTTACCAGGATGTAAACTTAGAATAATGTAACAAACAGAAAAGCTCTTAAGCGTCCATATCAACTTGTTGAGTCCAGAGTATAGAACCAGCCCTAATAAGACAAAACGTGCTTCATTGCCTTGTTTGGACCAGACTAACCTCCAAAGACTTTGGGTTTTATCCAGAAGGCGCTCCATGATGTCTGCGGGTTGCATCAAAGTAAAAAAAAAAGTGGCGGGGAGGAAGAACTGGTGGGACTTTGTTTAAGTTTGTAATGACCATATCCAGGCTGCCCCCACATCAGGACGCGTCAGCGAGAAGAAGACTTCAACAAAAACAGGAATGATAATTAAATAATTCCCGTAGTTGAGCAGTAGCCAGACGTGCAAACACTTTCCCAGGAAGATCAGACCCACACTCTTAATTTGGCGTTCACATTGACTTGCTAGCTCTTCCCCTTGTTTCCCTCTGTAATGCTCAGATGTCAGAAACTGAGGTCCGGGTTTCCCCATTAGCCACCATGTTGGATCAGGCTTAAATCCTGAGGGCCTCGGCTGACAGCAGGAACGCCTAATTTAATATCTGAGGCCAGTCCGCTTCACTTTCTAATTAGTCGCTGCTCTCCTCGGTGGGGTCGGCTGCTTGATGTAAATCACCTCGGAACGACGTCGAAGGCCCTCGCTGAGCCAGGGGCCCCAACAACAGGAGAGTGGGGAACGGAAAGGGGCTTTATCTTTGAGCTCCTGGAGGATCTCCTAAGCTAGGATTTGATTGCAACATCAATAAAGCAATGAGGGTGCATCAAAGACAATTGTATAAAAATGTTTGACTGAAAGGATATTTAGTCAACAATACTCTTAAGAATCAGTTTTGCTGTGCCTCAAGAAGCCCAGAAAACTCTAATTTTAATCTTTGAATAAAGCTTAAATATCCATGAAAAATTTTACTTTTATATCCACAACAGATAAAAAAGACGAACATCCCTCGTCTCCTCAAACTTAATATCAGACCAGATCAGTTAGAATTACACAAAGATTTTTATTTGCTAAATGCTACAATAATAGGTCTCTCCAGAAAAACGCGATTCTGTGATCACAGAAAGTCCCAAAGAAGTAAAGGAAAGGGCGTAAAATATGCCGAGGTTGCATGTTAAATTCGCCTGATTTTACTGATCCCGCATTTTTTTGCTGGAATTTGAAATAATTGATTATTCTCTTTCTTTTGACTACACTAACCCCCAAGCAAAAAGTGAATGGTCCGGCACATTGCGTAGTGATGTCATCACCCCGTGTGCAACAATAACAAACACACGTTTTGGTCTACAGCATCGGCACGTCAGCGCGTCCGCCATATTGGATGAGGCAGATCTGCCCCATAAACTAATAAAATCAAATGGACTGAACTTCATCCATCGCCTTACTACCGGGAGCTTTAAGTTAGTTATAGCTGGCTTTGTTCTTAGACAGATTCTGTATTTAAAAACTAAGCAATGTTCATATTTTGTACTCTTCCACTCTGCCCATACTACGTTATAGTTTACCTTAAATGGTCCAAGACTCAATAACTAAACAAGAGCGGGACTAAATAACAGGGTCAGCTATGCTGCCATGTTATGTTTGCTGCTTACTATATGTGAAGCAATCTGTGGGAGAAGCATGTTTATTCTCTCTACATTTGCAAACAACAATTCCCAGGTTTTTCACACATTTCCGCATATTTTCATTGCAGAAAAGGGACGAAATGCTGCAGAATTCAACAGAAAAATCAAGGATTTCAGCTTGTGTTTTTCTGGGGGGACGGAATAATGATTAAAATAATGTTATTCATTAATGCCTTCAAAATCAGAATGATTTCTTTAAACAAAAAAGAAAAGATGTCATGGCTTTGGAGGCTTCTAATAGGCTAACGCACACATTTGAGTTCACTAGAGCCTCACCTGTGGAAGCATTTTAACACCACACCTACAAAAAACACAATGGAAACCCAAAAGAAAATCAGCTCAAATATCAGAAAGATTTAATGTAAATGATATCCAGATACTTGGAGATGAGTCATTAGTTTAAACAATTTAATCTCCAACCATCAAAAAGCTCAAAGAGGAGACAGGTTCTGTGTGCGGAGAGGATTGGTTCAAATCCAAAATGTGCAAATTGACCCCAGAACAACAGCTGAAGACCTTATGAGGATGCGGGTAAAGCTGATGTGACAATTTTTCCCCAATGGAACACGTCCTGGACCAACCTAGACCAGAAAGCCACTCCGCAAGGTGAAAGCAATCATGCAAAAATAAACCCAGGAGCCAGATTTTAGTGTTCAAATGCACACACGGAGAAAAGGCTTAGTTTCCTGAGACATGTCCTGTTGTCTGATGAAACTACAGTGAAACCATTATGAGCCTCATTACGTTTGGAGGAAAAAGGGAGTTTGGGAAAACCAGAGTAAGTATCTTGTTACAGCTTTGTGACATACTACTTCAAACTAAAGTTACATTTTGCAACCCTGACAACATTCATCATGACAATATTCTTATTTCGGTCACTTAAAAACTGTGAAAAGCAATTGTACTGCATAGTTGAATACAGCAGCAGAGTTTGTCCTCTGCTGTCCAGTCTCAGATTCCTCTTTTAGTGGCTAGTTCACATCATGCAGCTACCCTACAGCCTAAACGTTTGTTTCCGATTGGCTGGCTGAGCTCCACTGTGTTGTTCGCATTATTAGTTTCAGTAATCCTTTGATTAATTCTTGTACTTTTTTTAATGCAAATTTAAAAATAGTTTCTAAAATATGAGGATTGGAAGGAATTAACAATGATGTTCCACAAATCTAGAGTAAGACCTTTTACTTTATGACCGAGATTAACAGAATTAGAAACCAATGATGCAGCATATTAAAAAGGTTTGTTATTACATCAAATCACTACACTGTCCTAAAAAAAAGCCACAGATTACTAAACAAATGTTGTTCAAATGGTTGCAGAAACCTCCGTCTAATCCACCTAAAACAACCTTTTTAATGTAAGATTTGACCTTTAAACTGCAGAAACCCGGGACTGATTTGCTACTCACTCTTGATCCCATCCAGGTCGGCGGAGGCCAGCGTCAGGGCCTCGCTCTCGTCCGTGGGGATGCGCTGGTACTTGGCTTCCTCCACACCGGTCATGTTGCCCGTCCGTCGGCGCTCCTGCAGGTCGTAGCTGCGGCTGGCGGAGGAGACGCGAGTCAGAGGCGGGTTTTCAGGCGAGGTCGAGCGGGAAGTGGGACTCGGAGAGGTCGCAGAGTCTGGTTTACTGCGGGGACAAAAAAATAAATAAGTAAAACACGTACGCTCAGCAACTCTTATACCACCCTAAAGATAAACCCAGAATTGTTCACAATTAGTTGCAAAGATATGTAATAAAAATCAAATATCTTCAATTTCACAGCAGCCAGCTAGACGAAAGCCTGGCGCACCTTTTTCCAGGCTGAGAATAAAAACATCTCTAAGTGGAAAACGGCTGAGTCATAAGGAGGAGCCTGGAGGCGAGAAGTTTATAGAGACAGGTGATATATATGGTCAATGAAAACTGGATTACTCTGGACCATCAGATGACGCCCAGCAGGCTCACTGGATGCCTGCGTCATGGTAACGTACAGAGAGTACCTCAGAGTCGGAAGCATACAAAAACCTGATATCTCTGCCAGAGCGTTTCACAGATACAATTAAACGAGCTTCGGATTATATTTATAAACCAGAGCAGAGTTGAGTATTTTATTAATGAAATGAGATGCAACTCACTCCATGGTAGACGCATCTTTGGCAACAGTCGACTGAACAATAAGGTTGAGGTCTCGGGTGGAGCTGTCGTGTCTGGACACTTGGTCTTCATCCGACAAAAAGAACTAGAGGAAGATGGCGAGAGGTTAGGTTCAACGCAGGAAGGGTTGTGATTTCAAAACAAGAGACTAAAAGAGCCTTTATCTGACGAAAACACTGAAATCTCAGTCTTTTGTCATCATTTCTACTAGTTTATATACAAAAAAAACTAAAGCCAGTACAAATCAGAAAGGCCTCTTTATTAGATGAATAGCTGGATCATCTGCTTTGCCTTTAAAAATGTTACATCTGCTTGTTTTGTTTTTATTCGTTTACAAATATACATTTTGTCTTGCTGCCCTTTTTAAATTGCTGCATAAATAACCTCTACTGATTAGATTTCTATGCCAGCAAAGAATAATGTCAACTTGCAGCATAAATACATACATTTACTTACAAAGAAAAATCATTCATCCTGAACTACTAAGACATTTAAGTTAATACTTTCTGGAGGTTTTATTAAACAGACAATGCCCTTTCTAATCTGTTACAAGTCATAACAGTCCAATAGATTTTACTTAAGATAAAAATGTATAATTGGAAAGGTTTGAAAATACCAGATTTTCTGGTTTTGAAGAAATTGGGATTTTTTTTGCAAGACTTTTTGATTAGTAGCAACATGCATCTATGCTACGTTATTCACTGAGAGCATCACTAATTAGGCCTAGTTCACCCTGTAAGCTTTGTTTTAGTTACAATCATATAAATCTTTCTGAATCCTCAAATATAAGGATTTTAGTCTTGCTAATCAATATTAATTGTAATAAAACATGCAACTGCGTTTACCAGACAACTAAAATAGTTTTTTGAAGGCTCTTTCATGTTATCCAGGGTATATACAGAGATCCTTTTTTACTACCTTCAAAATATTTTTTACTACCAGCACGAAGCAACAACTATACCGGCGTAGTGACAGACAGACATTAAGAAGAGAAAGACGGAGTGACAGAGTGTCTGATAGAGGCTCTGTAGACGTATACGAGTGTAGAGCAAGCAAATGAGCAACAAATGGTCATGTTTGATCTGGGACACATAACAGCGAATCAGCAGCAGACAGAAATATTTAACAACACAATCACTTATTAGAATAACGCCAAACTCCAAAGAAAGTTATTATTACACTTGTAGAGCCATTTATGTATATACTAGCGTCTGGTAGTGTTCATGTGTTGTTCCTCTACTGTAGAAATGGTTTTGTAACTTCTCCCAAATGCTCTACTTCTCCTGAAGTACCAGCAGGACTGGTGTTGCTTCTCCTCACTTCTTGCACCGCTCGCTCGTTTCGCAAGCAGCCGTGACCAGACACACGCCACGCCCCTTCCTCCACACCTGTGCGGTTTATATGGACGTTTGGACGGGTCTTAATCGAAATAAACAAATCATCTTTCCCTCCTCACATGCTGCTGGCCTGACTGCCTCTATGGCTTGTCCCAGCACTGGTCTGTCTATCTGTTATTCGCACTGCCGGCAGAGTTTTTTTCCCTTCTTTTTTACAGAGACGCAGGCCAATATTAGGGCAGCGCTTCGGGATTACTCCCGGTTCTCCCTATGGCCAGTCCGGGCCTGATTTCTACCCTCAAACTCAAAATGTAAACCGCCTAATCTGGCAACACTTTCTGTACCCAGATCGATTAAGAGATCGCGCGCGAGGTAGTCTAAACGTGATGTCATCCCTACCACTCCGGTCCTACTTGCACCATAAAAATAAATAAATCCGTGCAAGTAATTTAGGGAGATATGCCTGCATGTAACAAGAGTTAACACGGAATGAAAACTCTTAGCCCCAGTTGGGCTAAAAAATTTACTACCTCATCAGATGAGGTTTACTACTTTTTACCACTTTTTAAAGGCTTTAATTTGGTCTATTTTTTTATCGCCTTTTACTACCTTTTACAAACCCGCAGACACCTTGGTTATCATTAGGTTGTGATAAAACATACTTTTTTTGATACATTTCCTGAAGGAAAATCGAGGCAATACCTCTACATCTCTGGGTTTCTCCGACTCTGAGTGAGCAGAATTCGCCTCTAGGCTCTCCTCCTCCTCCTCCTCTTCCTCCTCCTCCTCCTCTTCGCCCTCCTCTATGGGACCACTGGGACACACACGGATGACTTTAGGATCTTTGCCCCTCTTCCTTTTCTTGCTGCTTTTCTTCCTCCTCCCTTCAGTCGGCAGTTTGGAGAGCGGCCGGTGGATGTGACGGGAGTAGTGACGGTGGTCTTGCAAAGGCAGGGAGCGAAGGTGAAAAATTTACCATTATCACATTTACATCTCTTTTAAACATCTTGAGAACCATTAGAACACCATCGACATAACAGAATTTCTATTAAACCATTATACCATTATTAAAAAGGTTTAAAAAAATGAGGCTTTTCCACATACTCACCCTTTACAATCAACCAATAAATATCTAGATAAAGAAATCCATTCAAGCTCATGTCCCAGCAAAATGTACATTTGTGATGGTGGGACAGACAAGGAGTCTTTCTAGAATGCCCACCAAACAACCTGTTGGCCTAAAGATAGCGCGTTGTGATTGTTTTGAGACTCTGTGACCCCATCCATATACTTTACTGAAAGAGGATGCCATAAATTTCCATCTACAAGTTCCTGGAAACCACGATCTATAGCATCCGTTCCTAAACCGATTATTTCTGTGCATTATCTTTTTCATCTGGACTTTGTTTGCATAGTGGTTGAAGCCAGACACACACAAAATAAGTGCAGCGGATTTTATACTAGTCATTAGGTTTAATGAAATTAGAAAACCTGTTAAGATTTTTATGAGTCCTCTCCATGACAAGTATGAAAAACAGTTAATCAAACATGAATAAAAAACACAAACTGGCTCACACTTTGACTAAAATGGGGGATCCTCAAACTGCCAGGGCTCTGAGACAGTCTGAGACAGACGAGTCAATATAAGTTAATTTTTAATCAAATTTGAGGAAGGTTAAATAGGCTTTATACCCACATTTATGTTACAATGTCTGGTGGGAACATTGAAATAGGAGTGAGCCCGTCTGATATTGATATAGGATTCTCCCAGCCTTCATCTTAAATCTCCACTATCAGCACTCTAACACAAATAGACCGTTTGATCCATGCAAAAATTGTCATTTATTCAATTTAAAACTTTAGTATTCATGTAACATATCGATTAATAATAAAGGTATCAGTCTTTGCAAGTAATATCACTTAATCGAGCTCTTTCGAAATATTCCAATAAGTCAATATGATTCATGCCGATATATCGGGTCAATATCTGTATCAGACAAGACTGAAATATCGGTATCGTAATTAAAAAAGTTGTATCGGAACATTTCTACTGTCAAGAGCAGTTTGATACGCATTGTATTATTTTTCAATTAAAACTTACATTCACAACTGAAAAGTGACAAATGGTTAATCGAAAAATAATTTAAACTAATGCATTAGTTAATAGTTAGCGATATAATAAAAAAAATATATAAAAAAAAGATCAGAAATTCACGTTTTAATATCTAGCGGCCCCTAGTGGCACTTCAATTACCAACAGTGGATCTATAAAGTAGATCAGTTGCATTTATTGGTAAAAACTTTTAAATTTTAACTTTAAAATCTATGTAGAGGGAGCAGCATTGAACAGTCTATAATAATGATAATGATGATGCAGAAATAAGAGATAGAGGGAAGCCAGTTTGTTCTTACATTCAATGTCCTCCTCATGGTAGGAGTGAAGCAGCTCGTCCGGAACGGAGGCAGCAGGACGAAGAATGTGCTGAAAGCGCTGGACGCCCAACGCTTTGTTCAGGTCACCCTCATCCTCCTCCTCTTGCCGCTGGAGACCATGAAGCGGAGAGGATGCAGAAGCCTCTGGCTGCAAAGACGCCAAACAACAAAACATAAATAAGGCAAGAAAACTCTTTTGCTGACAAGCCTGGAATAGGAAGAGTGGGCAAGGTTAGATATGGAAAATTTAAGAAGGGATTTGAGAGAGTATTGAGTTGAAAACGAGGGTGCAGATATGACTAAAAAGAAGAGAGTGGACTACAACATACGTCTACCCAGCTTTCTAACCAAATGTCAGGACAGATCTAAAGAGGAACGGCAAAAGCAAACGAGGTTGATTAGCACTTTTTGCCAATAGCTTTGAATATTCTCTCCATTGGCTGAAAATGTATCTGTTAGTATGTCACGAGACTTTCTTCAACAACGGTCTTCAGTCGGAGGCCTCCTAGATTTGCTGCAAGACTGACTGCTACCAGCATCATATTTGAGACACATTAAGGGTCAAGTATAAATTGCAACAGTTATCTCAATTAGAAGTGGGCTTGGTATGAGGCTTCCACAGCATACGGCTCAATTATGTAGACATACAATAAAAATGTAGGAAACAAATTAAATTTGTTAGGAAGGAATATAAAGTATATTTACAGCTTCTAGTAGGTTTAAAATGATATATTTTTCCCATATTTAAACTCTGAAAACAAAACCAGTATAGAGTAAATGATTTGCTTTTATTCAAACACTAGAGGGAGCTCTAGTCTTAGAAAGCTTTCCTATCATCATGACAGTTCTTTCAAAGCATGCAATCCCAAATATGTGCTTTAAACGGTAAACGATAGCCCCATGCTTTGATCGATTGGTCTTGTTGTCATGCTGCGGTGTGTTCTGCATCTCGTGGCTGATCCACCCCCCACCAGTGGGATGTTATCGTACGGGCTGATCCACTGCAGCAAAACAGGGATCACGAAAGACGAGTAGGCGTTGCCATGGCAGCTGTAAAGGTAGAGGCAAAGACCCTGCAGCAAAGCCTTCCTGCGGCAAATTGTAGGGCTTAAAAGTCACGTGATGTTACGTGATAAAACTCTCAGGAGAGCATTTTAGACATACATTATGTTCAGATAAGATCACATTTCTTCAGTTGACTCGTGTCATTTTTTCACCAATATGTTGTTTAAGTTTTACATAAAAAACTTATTTGAATGAACTGGATAAAACTGAGCACAAGTCTCATTTTCACCATCTGTTGTGCAATAATGACCATGCAGACAATAAGTTATTAAAACCAAT
Source organism: Orestias chungarensis (assembly GCA_032876305.1). Taxonomy (NCBI): domain Eukaryota; kingdom Metazoa; phylum Chordata; class Actinopteri; order Cyprinodontiformes; family Cyprinodontidae; genus Orestias; species Orestias chungarensis. The sequence continues at coordinate 3,461,403 of JAVLVB010000491.1, read as the reverse complement.
CACAACTAGATAATGTGAACTTCCTGTTTTAACAGGAAATCATTTCGTTACTCGTATTTCCCACTTACATCCCAGATATTTCCATAGATTCGGGCATCAATACAAAAACAAACAAAAAAATGATTCCCACAACCCACACAACTCTGGCATTACACACCAGGAGCAGGTTTTACACGCCACATTAAGGTGAAAAAAGAAAAATAACGTTCCTAGCTGCATGAAGTTTAAACATGCTTAAACAAACATTCAAACTTTACCTCAAAGCAGAGTTTACAATATTGGTCACATGGCATCTCATTTTACTTATTCTGGAAGCAAAAAGTCAATTAAAAAGAAATAAAAAAGGGGGGGGGGGGTATATTTTATGTTTTTGTAAAGCATAAAGCCTCAGATGAAACAATACAGAGAGCAGTACTTCTGCCTGTGTTAGTTGGATTGTTGTGATCACCCTTAACGAACTCAGAAAATAAAATATGCCCTTAAAATATTAAAAGGTAGCTAAAAAAAAATATTATGACAACCTCCGATGGAGTACATTCTTCGAAGTAAAGACTGGAATTTTTTACTTACCATGATGATGCTGTTGAGTGCAAAACAAAGGCTTTTTGTCACTGGGTAAAAACTGCACTCATTCAGACTTCATATGTTACAATAGAACAAATTAACTCCTTTAAAGTCCTAGAAGTGTATAATTGAAGAATTAAAACAACGGCATAAAATCTACAAAATAAAGAGCATTTCTGCTAATAAAGCATTTAGTGGGTTAAAAATGGATTTAGCTATCAAATAAAGGAAGGCATTATGTTATCAGTATCTGAGAATGTTAATTCCAAAACACACCAAGTGTTGCCAAACACTTATGCTGTTTATTTTAACAGACCCCTCATTTATATATATACATTTATATATTTTGGTTTTGTGGCAACTAAATAGACAGCTCAAAGAGATGAGTGGATGATAGTGGTTGAGGTAAAAGGATTTTCCATAACTGATACCATGTGTAATAACAAACCCTCAGGAGCCAAAACACTGAAAAAACAAAACAAGAACAGCAGCAGCAAAAGCAAAGTATAGTTTAAAGAAGACAGGTTCTTTGTATCACGCCTGGTTGTTTGAGGTTAAAGCAGCAAACTCCTGAGGTACAAGCAGCCTGTCTGCTTATGCTCAGATTGATATATTACCAGACGTCATGCAGCGATGAACGCGAGTATTGTAGGTACACACATTAACAGAGAGGGACTTGCATAATGGGAACAAGCCTCCCTGAAAGGACAAGCTGTTGCAAATTGAGGGAAATGGGATTAAAATGATTACTGAATTAACACGACTTTGTTATTTTAAGGAGAGTTTGACCAGGATATCATTTTACAACATTATTCGCTCATGAAATTAAATTAAACCCGGAGTGTTGCTTTATATATATGTATATTTGAGTAATCCCTGGATCCTGATGCAATGCTCTGCCTACTCCACCATAGCTCCGCCTTGAGGAGTCAGTCTCCTGCCAAGCTCCACCAAACTAGTGACCGCTACATTCATCAAGCAGCCAGTTAAAAACGGAGCGACAATATTCCGGGTGTCAGATGCAAAGTAAAACCTCCTTTAAGCTGTTTTTATTGGTGCAAAAATCCTGCAAACAATCCTTAAAATATAAATATCCTTTTTTTCCTCATTAAAAAGGAAATGAAGGCGAACCAGCAGGCTAATGGAAGCATGGAGTGTTACACAATGTGAATTAAAATTTAAGAAATGGACTGCTTAGTAAAGGCAAATGACAAAGCAAAAAAATAGTTTTTTAATTCTATTGAGGGACTGCTGCAAAGTTGACAGCATTAAAGTTAGTGACTTAAAGCAATACGGTGACCTTTTTAACCTTCTTGCCCAACAGCCTTTTAAGAGCAAACGTATCATTAATCACAATCTAGGTTGTGTGTATAACTTGACATGACTGTCTTATAGCTAAGATTTATGTTTGATCCATTTAACTGAAGCTGACGTAAATCTAGGTTGTGAGCCAACTTTAAATGTGTTTGTTTGGTCATTGAGATTTTTACCGAAGCAGATACTATGAGGGCGCAGCAGTGAGATTATATTATGTGCATAATGAGGAAGTCTCAAACCCCCAGTCAGCATTTAGAAGTCACACCACGGTTTATATCACTGGCATTCAAGCATTTCTTAACGTGACACTGCAAGGAAACCTGACTTTGCAAACAAGTTGTCATTTCAGCTTGCGATGATTTGTATTATGCAAGATGATTTTAATCTGTTCCTTTTTGAATCATAATTTTAGTGAGCGTATTTCCCCAAAATGCACTCAATAAAAATTTGAATTTCTTAAACGCAAATTTTCAATCTTAAATAACCGATTAATTCGCATTTAATATTAGGAGAGAAAAAAAAAGTCCCTCGTTTGAACAAGTATGTGAAGAAAGCAAAAGGTCGAGCGAGGCGATCATTAGATAATATTTGGGACAAAACTGCTGATACTTCCAGATAACCAAGATAATGGACCAATATTTACAACCTCTTTGTAGATCTTTAACCATGTAATCACGCTTTCATGATTGAAAATCACTTATGAAGTTACATTATGACTTAAGGGTCCAGGCTGAATCAAAGTACATTTCACGGAAAGGTGGAAAGTGTAACAACTGTATAAACAAAAATGTCAACCTTGGTACAGAGTGACCAAACTGTGTAAACTACATTGTTCCTGTACCTATAGAAACACATCCATCTATAACAGTTGAGCAAAACTGAAACTACAACCAACCTAATAACCCAGATACCACAGCTTACCAGCTCAGAATAAGTTATGCAATATTCCTTTAAAGCAAGATAAATGCACAGGGTGTGTCGCTTTATATGATGATGCAAAACAACTAAAGGTTATAAAAAAAATAAAAAAATAACCATTAACCCATTCTTCAGGGAAACGCCTGTTTAAAGAAAGACATTAAAAGACATTAAAATTGTGCAAAACCACAGACTGATGCATTTTTATAACAAGCAGAGGCAACATCCTGAATCAACATTGTACAACCTTAAGCACAGATGTAGAAATATCATTGTTTCAGGCAGGTGGGGAAAACTGATCAGATTAACTCCCAGTTTTGTTGTTGTTTTTTTACCTCAAAACTATTTTAGGAATACCAAGTTTTGCAAGTTCAACCCCATTACACAATAAATACAACCTCATCTATCCTCAAGCTGAGTTGTTGCAAGAAAAGGAAATCACCCAAAACAAACAAAGAAACTTTTCCAACAGTCACAGCATGACTTGGTCCTCTCAGCCTGACTAAATCCAGAGTTTCAGGTTAATCTTCCTTTTGATGCTACATGCCTGTTTGAGGATCATCTCCTCACCTCAACGATTATTAAAGTCTGTAACCGGCGGCTACAAATATCCAGAAAGTTAATCGCTGGAATAAAGCTCTAGTAAAAAATACTCTCCATCAAAATCAATATCGATGTAGACTAGGAGCTGAAATATTCCAAAGATATCCCGATGTGACCATGTGATCATTCAATCACAGTTTCTTATACCACTATATCACAATGGATGAAATGCCCATCACCTCCAATTGATCCTCTCCAAAAACTGCACTGCTCATTTTTCCTGGCCAAACCAACCATATAAACAATATTCACATCCAGACAGTTTAATCTGTCTCTGACTCCAGCAAAGGAAGCAACACACTTGAGTGTCATGCTTGATGACTGTCTGACCTTTGAAGATCATGCAGATCCCTGATGCTAGCCTTCAAACTGCTTAAAGGTACGGCTCCAGTCTACTTGAATAATCTTGCAAAGGCGTTGGTCATAGCTCAGTCGCATCTGTCATCAATGGATTGTCGTCTTGCTGTGGCTAAACCATGGTTAAAACAATCCAGACGGTTTTCTTTTGTTGTTTCAAGATGCTGGAACGTCGTACCAAGCGCTTCAAGAACAGCAGCATCCCCATACATCTTCAAGAAACTCTTGAAGAAACCCACCTCTTCCTAACCCAACTCTTAACCATACCTTTATACCGCCTCTACTACTCTCTCATCTCTTCATCGCCACCACTGAATCTGACTTGGGATTTTCCTCTAGATAGCTTATAGTCAGACTGATGAGAACTATAATACTACGTCTACTTTGTAAGTCGCTCTTGGATAAAAGGAGGCTGCTAAATGCATAAACATGAACATAAAAATTAACTGTGGTAAGAGTTAGCAATGTTCTTCGTATCCTAGTTTGGTTCTGTCCGCATTAATCTAGCATGTTCTCTCTGTGCATGTCTGGGATCTCTCTGGGTATTATAGTCAACCTTCTTAGGTTGCTGATAGGGTAAAGCACTCAATTTATGGTACTTGTGTAATCTGTGTTTTAAATTAATTTTGTAGGTTAATGACATATCCTTAATGTTATATCCTCTTCCAGGATACTGTGGGTAACTTACACTTTATATATTGTTCCATTTGTCAATATTTAACCCTCATTTTGTAAGTCGCCTATGCCCAATGCATAAATGTAAATGTTCCTCTGTTATGCCCGTAGCAGTGTGTGCATGTTTGTTTGTCCTGCGTTCTCCTCCAGTGATCGCTGGAGATGGGCGCCAGCTGGAAAACACCATGTACTGATGCATAAATGACTTAGATTTACAACAAGTATGATTTAAAAGACTGCAACGACCTCACAGAAGAAAAAATAAAGATGATAGTTACTGAGAAAAGAAATGTGGTTTAAATTCCTCCGATAAGCAGAACGTGAACCTAAACCAGCTGTAATGTTTGTTATTTTTAAGGTTACAGAAACCTTGCACAATCACATTCAACTTAAGTTTATATACACAGATTTTAAGGCATTACATTCGTAGATTTTAGGAAAACTACTACGGATATTAATAATAAAGAATGTAGTTATGGAGGCGGCTGATTAGCATCCAAAACCTCAAATCCCGAAAAGATTGACCAACGAGCCTAAAGAGGAGAAAGTTCAAACCATGATACCATCAACCATAATGGGCATGGTTCAATACCACAAAATCTTCGTTTGGCTTTCCACCTCTTTGACCAGACAGAGATTTCAAGAATGGCAAAAGCAAATGTGGGCGATTAGCAGTGCTTGTGGAATATCATCTCTGCTGCATGGAAATTGAGCTGTGAAGACAATGTTGAGACGTCTTCAGTCAGAAGCCTTTTGGATTGGTTGCAATACTGACAGCTACCAGGTATCATCAATTCCCACAGGCTTCACCCTTTAAAGATTTCTAGATTATGAGATACAACAAGATTTCCTTTTGAGCTAAATAAAATAGCTTTTAAACTGAATTAAAGCAGAGAAGTAAATATTTTAGTTGAGAAATGTAATCCAAATATAGCAGAGTTTGATTCCTGCCAATAATATTCAACTTTCATTTATACTGGTTATGCGATAGAGAAAGTTAATATGCGAGCTCTCTAGTAAACTAGGTGTACTAAAATCCAGTAGGATAGTATCTGCAGAGGACATCCCTGTAGTATAAGGAGAGCTTGCCAACAACGCATTCATATTTTTATTTGATGAAAAAAACAAACTAGAGAAGTGAACAACAGTAAATATTGTACATCGTGCCTGAATGAAGTGCTCTAGGAAAGCCCGTGACAGAGTGTAAATATTAACCTGCTGTAACGTTCACAAAGAGGTTAAATTTGTCTACAAAACCAAAATCGGGCTAAATTTAGACTTCGAACGTAATCACTAACAGATTTCCCACTATTATCCGATAATTTATAGATTAAAAGCCAAAATCCATGCTACGAAATAGGGGCAAACTCACCTTAAATGAGTACAGAAACTCCATAAACGCCAGTGAGGTTTGAATAAAGCAGCCAAAAACAAAACTGGAAAACTACAAAACGTCCTTTCAATGTAAAATGTGAAACCAAAAGGTCAGTTTAGCGAGCACCCCATCAGGCAATGCCAAATGGGATAATCCCCTGAAGTCGTAAGACGACGTTTCTTTAAACGCTTGATGTGTGTTTTATTTCAAACAGGATAATGGGAACTCTGTCGAGAACACATTTACTTGCTGCCGGGGGCCAGGAGATAATGATTAACCCGCCAGAGTTGGCGTCAAGATGACAGCCAATAACTGCTAACACAGTCACAAAACAAACATTTCTATCTTTACGCAGCTCCTTGAACAACAGCCGCCACAAATTAATACCGATGGGCTGTCACGAAGACAAACGCAGGAAAAAATTCAATAAACGTTGACTGAAGACCAGAAATTCTGTCTCGAAGCAGCAAAGATTTAGGGATTAAAAACTTATTTCAATGCAACATTGTATGATTATAAAAAAAAGTAGTTGTTGAGTTTCCACTAAAAGCTCTTGCCCGTATTAGCCATTTCTAAAATCAACATGTCTTGTTTTCATGGAGTAACCATTTTCTCCAACAGCAAAGTTGGGCTTGGACTCAGGTGCCCTAAAACATCCCTTGATTGCATCAAGACAAAGACCAACTATTTTTCCTCACTCAAGCTCTCCTGGTTTTGCAGATATTTCTATTGTGTTTTAAGCTGTCCTATTTAGAAGAATCTTCCTATTTTTGATGTGTATCCGTGTGGCCATTTAGCTCCACTTCCATATTTCTAAGAACTGTGAAAGGAACAAATATTTGTCAAGCACATTTTAGCAACAGGGAATTTGAAACATTACATTGATGCTGCATAATAAAAATTAGGAGTGTCCTGATTCAAATTATACATATTTCAGTAATCAGGATTGACTGATTCCGATATTGACCCGATACGATATCAGGATGAATTACGCTGACTTTTCTTACTTTCATACTGTGGAATGTTAAAAAATGCTTGATTAAATAGTTAATAATTGCAAGGTGAAAAAAAAACTGATCAACCTTTTCTTAATGGATTACAATAAATATTTAACTTTCTTCAAAGAGAAAAGGATATACAGTTAAATAAAATAATCAGTTTTGCAATAATGGTTTGGATAGTGTTAATATCGATTTTAGATGTAGGCCGGGTCAGGTGTTTTTTTGGCTTATATCGAACCGATGTTAATATCGGACCGGGACAACTCTAATTTGAATAAAAATGTAACAAAAACAGAAATGAATTGTCCAGTTATTAATCTAAGCAACTCTAGAACAAAACAGGTGTTAGCTTCGACTTCAAGGAACTCGAGAGTTTCAGCCTTTTTGCAGATTAGAAGAGCATTAAAAGCTGAATGAAGCTGTTTGGTTCAGACTCTGGTGATGGATGAACCAGTTAAGAGAAAAACCCAAGGAGTGAGAAAATGCTTGTCTAAGAAAGAGAGAATGCAACAAAAAATAAACACGCTTCATCGCCAATCTGTGTGGCGTGTGAAAGAAAACTTGCATCTTATCTGCTGGCCAACGGGGCCCAAGGTCTTCTTTTCCGATGAAACTAAGGTGTGCTTTTCATCTGGTACTCAAGGTCCAAGGGTTTGGAGGAAGACGACTGAAAAACAGAACCCAAGCCGTTTCAGGTCGAGTGTGAAATATCCTCAGATAGTCATGATTTAGAGTGCAATGTCCACTGCTGATGTTTGGTAAGATCTTCCGTCTTAAATCCAAAGTCACAGCAAAGCTTTACCGGAATGTTTTAGAGGACTTCATGATTGCTTCTGCTGGGGATCTGTATAAAGCTGCACGTTTAATCTTTCTGCACGTTCCGATACTTCCTTTACCGCCAGAATCCTAAAACCCTGGTTTGATGCGCATGCAATCATAGTTGCTTGACTTTCTATCCAACCCACTAGACCTAAACCTTATTGAGAATCAAATGGGGTTTCTATAGAGCAAAATGAGAGGATCCAGACCAAACAACAAAGAAAAGCTGATAGCAAGGAAACTTGAGCTTCCTGCTACATCGCATTGAAGCAGAGATTAAGGCAAACCTAAACAAGTGTTGAAAATTGAAATATAGTCTTTAAAGTACCTTATTTTGATTCTTATTTTTTGCAAAAACTGAACAGTAAATTGGGATTTTTTTCTTCTTCACAGTATTTAATGTGCTCTATGTTTGAGTTTTATGAAGTGGAAGGACAAATTATGTTAAAATAAACAAGTAAATACTTGAAATAGTTGAAATTGTATCCATAATGCCTCCACAAAGTATGAAAGTTACAATTATTGAATAGAATTATGCAAAATAAATAACTTTTTGATGATATTCTATTTTTTTAAAGTGTCTTTTTATTATTTCTTCAATTCTTTCTTTAGCATTTATCTTGCAGAAATAAATGGGAAGTGAAAAGAAATCCAATAGGGGAGAAAAAAAAAACTATATTGTATAGAAGAAAAAGCAGGAATTTGAAGACAATTTGTTGCACAAACGAACAACATTTATGCCAAAGCGGGATAAAAAAAATAAATTAAAAAGTTTAAAGCCGTGGCTTTTATGGATCAACTAGAGAATGCAGCGTCAGCATTACCACCCACTTACATACAAACTAAAGTACCAGAAACAGGGGGCAGCTTTTCTAGGAAAGGCCTAACTCGAGATCAAAAGATCTGTGAAATGCACGTTAATCAATATACAATTTATGAAACAACAGATCTTATCCCTGGAATCCCGGCTCGCTATTGCCAGGAGCTCCTAAAGCCGAGGACTTCTAGCAAAATGAGTGCATTAGTGATATTTTCTTTTCAATAAACTAAGGTGTACAAAATGTATAACGGGAGGAGCTTATCGAGGTAAATCGCTCAACGTGCGGGGATGAAATGTTCTTTGGCTGCTGACCAACTGCTTCCAGGGCTTTCTAACGCATTAACAGGAATCTGTTCACTCTATGGCTTTGCAGGTTTTTATTTTAGCGTTTGTAACAGTAACAGTTCAACATGAGGGAGGGCGGGTTTATTTATTTAATTTGATCTTCTAATAAAATTATTTTTTTATCCATATTTTGTATGTCTGAAGTCGATTTCGTGTTTTGGAAGTAGGTTTAGAACAATTGAAAGAGTCAAGATTTATTCAAACACAGCAAAAAAACAAAAAAAAACAAAAAACAAACGTAATCCTGCACATAGATAAAGGGAAACGAAACGCTGAAGGACAACTAGTGTGCGCGACAGAATCATTGCATTAATCCACTTCAGCACCTCGGCAGATTTCACGAAATGGCCGATGAGGCTCGGGTGAGACCTGAATGGAGTGGGGCTTCGCAACATGTCCTGTAAACTTACACTGAGAATAACTGATGCAACGGCGTCCGTAACCTGGTTGGGTGCGCTGGGGTTGCTCATAGCTCGGTGGGGAAAGTCGCTGCAAGGCTGTAAGAAGCTGGTTTGGACAGGTGCGGCTTTAGCCCTTCTCTTTCTCACGGAGACTCAGACAGCTTTTGAGCAGCATAACCTGGCAAGAGACAAAAATCAAGGTGTTAGTCTAAGTGAACAGAGTAAGAGCCTTTAGCCGCTTAAGCGCTAATAATCAGTCAATTTTAAATGAAGCCAGAAAGCCTGACGCTTTTAGTATCACACCTGTTAAAGCTTGTATGAGTTATGTGGTGTTAAAGAGGCAGACTTATACTAACCAACAGACCGCTTGCTCGATTTATGGCATGAGTTTGTGCTTGGAAACTGACACTCATCAGGAACATTGAACCTGGACATTAATGTAAAGTTAAGGCTGTGCAGTATGGCTTAAAAATCTTCCCCACCCGATTTAAAAAGAATCTACAATAAACAGTATATTTAGTGAATGCGAACAGTAAAACCTACTTGTGAAATAAAGAAACGTCCTAAAAGATTAAATGATTAAATCTATTTCAAGCAAAGTTTTAGTTAATCTTAATTTAGTTAGAAAACGAGAAATCGTTTTAATTTTTTGGGCGATCTCATACGTTTCTTAATTCAGTAATTTTTATGTAGCAACAAAGTAAATGTCCTGCAACTTTTGTAGAATCCAAAGTGTCTTAAAACACATTTTGCCGTTAATTTTCGCATTTGAAGAGGTTGAGGTAAACGTCGAAATTAAAAACAATTTCCCCCTTTTCTGAAAAGGTATTGTGCTAAAGAAGAGATGGACACGCATTTGCTGAATAACCTTGCAAACTTAGTCCACTGCTTTCTATATATTACAGCTGTGTGTAACATCTGATGAAATTATACTTTGGTAACTTCTGTTATAACAAAATAAGATGTAAACATAGCCTAACTTAACAAGACCAGCTTTTACTACTTTTAGCATTTAAGCAACATGTTTCCCAGCAGGAATTGAGCGACATCATGACTGTTATTGGATTTAATAGGGATACATCTCTATGAAAAATGTTTTAAAATGTTTTGTCTTAACAGCTCTCATGTCATAAAAGCCTCCTGGACAACTGTCAAGTCAGCAGTCTCATATACCATGACCTGTCTCTATTAAAACTCTTTCATCTGTCTGTAATATTCAAATTTTCATTGGCTGTAAAACAAAAAATCTTAACTGTTGCCATCAAAGTGTGTAATGGATCTATATTAGTTTCTGTGAACTGAATTACTACAATTTTTCTTTGATATTCTAATTTTATGAGCTCAACCTCCAGGTTTTGTCCATTTTGAGATTTTATTATTCGTTTCTATTTACCCTCCAACAACACTTCTGTTAAATATTCAAAGAAAAAACATATGTAATGGTCACGCTGAAGCTTTAAAAATCCAACATTTGGTTCCCAAACCTTAAATATATTCTATAGTCAGGAAAACAGTGTGGGGACTTACAAAAAAAAAAAACTTCCAAACATTGTAAAACTTTAAACAAAAACTGTTTATTTCAGGCATTGCAGCAATTCTCAAATACTTTGTGAGGCCATTAAGCAGTTAGTCAGATAAGGAAAAGATAACGCAGCGCTACTGTGCAGAAGAAACAATGATAAGCAGCAGATAGCACCTCAGCCAACGTCCAACTCCAGAAAAACCCAAGTATTTTAATAGCAACATCATTAACAACAGTTTTCCTGCAATCCTTTTCCTTTTATTTGCAGTCTAGAGAAAGATTAGATAATAAACCTTCCTGATGTCTGAACACAATCATAGCAATGACCTCGTTGACGGTGGGGTATTTAAGAGAGATATTAAGAATCGCCGATATGTAGAAGCAAGCCAAAGAAACGGAAACATTCAACTCCGGCAACGTCCCAATGCCTCCAGTTCACAAGATAAAATGACAATGGATTTAAAAGGGAAAGCGTACGAGCTTGGACGTGCTTCAAGATCACTTTCTCAGTAAACCTAGACTTCACCACTCTGGGTCAGACAGAGCTCGCTACACAGGGATAACGTTACGGAACCCTGGGATCCTGGGTAAAAGCCCTGGGAACCAGTTCATCTACCTCAGGGCAAGTCTGTAATAATACCGCTAGGATAACAATGATCAGAGGTGATAACAATAATACCACGTGAAATTGTCCTCGCAGGAGAGTCGATTAAAAACAAACACTTGGATTTAAATGTTTTTCGGCCTTCTGTAAGGTACAGGCAGTCTTTCAGTCGATGATTTTAAAGTTCTCCACTGCTTCTTGCCCAATGGCTTCAAACAACACAGCCCTTGATGAGAACCGACAGCGCGACGAGGCAAGGCCGAGTAGTCGAACACGTCTTTGCAGAAAGACCTGCACCTTCTGAAACAGACGCTGAGAAAAAAAAAAAAAAAAAAGACGTTTTCTTTAACTGGATATAGTCTGAGCACTAAATGTTTTGGGGGAAACCTCATTTCTGTGAGGAAGCGAGTTAGAAAAACAGGAAGGACGTAACTGCAGCAAAGTCGAGCTTTAGGAGCTTAAAAGAAAAAAAGAAATTTCTTCATTCTTTCTTAGTTTATTGTTACATCTGTTTCAATGGTACAAGGAGCGTAAATCTTGGGCTGTGGACAACGTGAAACATATATTGTTCTCTGATGAGTCCACCTTTAACGTTTTCCCAACATCCGAGAGAGTTACGGTGTGGAGAAGCCCCAAAGAAGCGTACCAACCAGACTGTTGCATGCCCAGAGTGAAGCGTTGGGGTTCATTGGTGATGGTTTGGGCTGCCATCTCGTGGCATTCCCTTGGCCAAATACTTGTTCAAGATGGAAGCATCACTGCCAAAGACTACCGAACCATTCTGGAGGACCATGTGCAACCAACCGTTCAAACATTGTATCCTAAAGGCGGTATCAGGATGACAATGCACCAATACAGAGCAAGACTGTTGAAAGATTGGTTTGACGAACATGAAAGTGAAGTTGAACAAATCCCATGGCCTGCACAATCACCAGATCTAAAATTATTGAGCCACTTTGGGGTGTTTTGGAGTAGTGAGTCAGGAAACGTTATCCCTTTCACGAGCATCACGACGTGACCTGGCCACTATCCTGTAAGAACTATGGCTAAAAATCCCTTTAACCACTGTGCAGGACTTGTAAATTCCCAAGACAAACGCTGTATTGGCCGCAAAAGGAGGCGCTGCACCATACTAATAACTTATGTGGTCTAAAGCCAGGTATTTCAGTTTCATTGTCCAAACACTGCAGATTTTTTCATTAAAAAAAATGTAAAAAGCAGTGACTGCCACAGGTCTCATGCACAGAGCAGAATATAACCTGTAATAATTTGCTACCCTTTTACCAAACAGAAACAGAAATTTTTGGCTCTATTTGGATTCCTAATCAGGCATTATGGTGTCATTGAGGAATAGCAATAGAATCAATGAAAACTTGGTTTGATATTAAATCTTGAAATTGTAAAATAGATTTCATAAATCAACTTTAAAAAAACAAAAAAAGAAAGCCAAAGAGAATCTAATTAGTGTAAAATAATGAGGTCTGGCTCGAACATGAGAAAAACTGAAATAGGAGCCAACAACCCCGGAGCCAAAAACAAATCATGCCGATTTGCATTATGTGATTTTATGTTGCATGATTAGTTATCTAAACAAAATCTAAATTAGTCTAGCGCCGGGTCTACAAGGATTTTATTCTGAAATTAATTTTCCTTCAGACTCCCACAAGGTTTGCCAGACTCAATTACAACTCAACTCCCAACAATTCCCATTTCTTCCAAGCAACTAGACCTCAACTCTCCGTTTTTTTCTTCATTTTCCTTCAACTTCTCCTCACAAGGTCCTCAGATTAGCAAGAGAATGGAGTCTTTGAAAAAATTATAAAAATATATAAAAACCTAAATTAAAACCTTCTTGAATTTCCTTTATGGTAACCAAATCTTCAGCTATGCTCACTAGAACCAGTCAATTAGGCTGGACATAAATGTTAAAGCTGGAATGTAATTTATTGGGGGACAGAAAAGCTGATTGAATATGCTTGAATTTCATGACCAAGGGCGAATGCAAATTTTAAAGCCCGATAGAAAAAAAAAAAAAATTAATAAAAAAAAAAAAAAAAAAAAAGGTACACTGTCTTTAATAATCGGACAATAAAACGGCACATATACGATGTGCTTTCTCTGAAAACAATGTGTTGTAGAAACGATGCACAGTTAGTAAAGGACTTGTTTTCGGATTGTGAATCAACTTTAAAATAAATAAAATGTTCTTTTTAAAAAACTAACAAGTTTTTAAGACGTTCACTTCCATCCTTGAAAATATAAGCATCTGCTTATTTAAGATTCAGACAAGAACATATCCTGATGTAGTAACGCTTTTGGTACTTTGTTTAAAATGTACCGGTCCAGTCCAACAATCCAATTTTATTTTATTTTTCCCCACCAACTCAAAAACCTATTATTAATTTCAAAGTTAAAATAAATGCTCATCATCCAAGCCCAAAGAGTTACTGTGGATTATGATGCTGAGGGTTGGAAGGATCCCCAAAAAATCTGAAACGCTTCAACTCAAATTTTAGGCAACAGAAGATATTTCCCCCAATGAAAATGTGGGGAAGAGTGGTGAGACTCACTTGATTCACATTAACTGCTTGATTTGCTTTGTCATGTCACCTCCTGGTGTCAGTCCCCTCAGCATTATGAAGTCCAGACTTTGCAGTCATCTTCTAGGAAACATTAAGGAGTTTATGCTTTATTCTGCTGACAAGCCTTATTGAGATGCTGGTTCTGTTGGGTTCTGGTCAAAAAACTGCGAACGACCTGAAAACCTCAACAGAGCCGAGGGCCTCGATGCCAAATCACATCATTGCGGTAATTAAAATGCCAAACTAATTTCTGATTGGGTGCCCTTTTCACTTTAGTGGTTTATTTTTTAATTGGTTCATTGAATTATCTGATAAACTGAATCTCTGGGGTTTGTTCTTAACTGTAAACCATAACCATAAAAACGTAGGTGCAGTAATCCCTTACAGTTTACTACGTGTTAACTGATACGACTTTTTCACATCTGACCCGATACGATATCAGCGTGAACCATAAGAAGTTTTACCTTTTATAGTGTGAAATCTTAAAAATTAAGTTACTCAAACTGTCACTCCTACTTATTCCTACTCTTGTGTTTGTGGCTCTGTACACAAGCTGCTAAACGGAAATGGTGGCACTGACTAAATGCTGGAACGAACAACTTGTGTTGAATTGCGGATATTCGTCATTTTAGTTGCAGCTGATATCTTTTTTTTTTTTTTGATAACACACCGATATCAGTATCAGATCGAGACACCCTCCAAGGAGCTTGACTTTTTTTTTCTTAAGTATTTGTTGTAAAAAAAAGAAAAGACAGATACTTTCAATTGTACTGCAGTTTATTTGGACACACCGTCCTCATATTTTGGCGAGTTATGTTTTAGCTTTTATCTAAAGAAGAAGAAGCAAAAGCACGCCAGTCAGAAGGCTGGTAAGAGGTCACGCGCCAGGATTGACCTCCACACAAGCCGTCACACAAGTCTGTGTTGTGGTGAAGACGCAAAGTCCGGGCAGAGCTTAAGTCTGCAGCCCGACACGCGAGCACCAACCACAAATCGCACAGTTAGGCACTGAATTCAATTTTGAAAGAATGCATAATTAAAGAGGAGCTCAATACCATGAAAATTGTGGAAATTAAAAGAAACAAAATGAACTGCTTTAAACTAGAAATAGAACCTTGTAAGCAATGTCCAATCCTAAAACTTATAAAAAGCAGGACAATGAGAGGGAAGAAAAAGTTTAAAGCCTTGTAAAAGCACATGTTTGTCTTGAAAAACAAGACTGAGGAGTTTTATTTGGATCCTTCCTGCATACAAAGGCTGTTTTTCTTTCTTCCCCTAAAGAAAATGTTTTTTCTGCTGTGGCGAAATAAAAAGATAATTGTTGTCCTTAGGGTTTTATCTGGCACGATTAAAAACAACTTTGTCATTCCTGCGATAATTTCATTGAACTCTTAAGGAAATAAACAGTAGCTGAATAATTACATCCATAAATGGAACCATGCAAAAAATTAGGGAAAACATTTTAGAGAGCTTTACTCTAAAATATGCAACTTTTAAATAGCGTAATTAATAGATCGACTGAACGATGATGTTTTTGCCACTAAATGCCTTTCATTTTATTTTTTAATATTTTTGGAGCTTAAAACTGCTTTTTTACATTTGATCACATAAAAGACTTCGAGACTGACTCAGCACTCACTTACATTTAACTGGATATGAGAAAAGCAGTAAAGAAAACCAAGTTTCATTACGTTTAACCGCAGACAATCTCTGGTTGAATTATTAATCAAATTCAAACATAATCAGAGAACAAGAAGCAGAAGGAGGGAAACACAAGGTCAACCTAAGATAACAGAAATCAGCAACACAAAAATGCATCAATAATTGCATAAATACCTCCATGTGCTTACTGGATAGAAGCCACAGCAGACATTCTAGTTTATTCTGATCTCTGCTGTGATCGGCAATGGTCAGGATGCAGGATAAAAATAAGTAAAAAGGGGATAAGAAAAAGATCCAAAGCTGAATATATAGGGACCGAAAAATCCCCGTTATTAAAGTGGCGAGCGGCTTCTCCCCAGACCTACAGGCAGGGACTGATAACGGCAGCCTTCCTCGTTCGGATTACGTTTCCTTCTCCAGCCTGCTGACACGATGCCATGTGACTCGATTCAGCACTGAGTCAGAGGCTGCTTAGACAGACTGAGTACGATACGCGTCTGACCAACAACCTGTAGCAAGATAGACGTTATCCGACCAAAGTGATTAATATTTCCCTGTTGATAAACATCAAAGAAACAATCTGTGTGTTCACACCTCACATATGCTCACAAATGTTTGAGGAAACCCAGGAACTGTGAGTTTTTCCTAAAAGGGAGTTTTTGTTATATCTTAATAACAAAAAAGGGGAAGAGATTTTTCAATCTACCTGTTATTTGGTCTAAAAAACAATATTAGAAATGGGTAATTGAACATGTTGCAAGTGAAAAACCTACAAATATCAGCATTTCAAGGGTAACTGCAGTGTTTTGTTTTTTTACTTTAATTTTAAACTGACAAAAAACAGCTTGATGATACATTTTGGTTTTCCACTGCAAATTTCTGAAAGGAGGACTGAGAAAAATAATTCTCTTTTTGTCGAGTACAACATCACAAGAACAAAGATGATCGAATGGTAATAAAGACAACAACAAATAAGCATAAGTGACAAAGTTACGGTTGAATTCAAACACCATTTATGCTAAACAAAAATTAAGAGATATCCTCCCTCATATCATTAGCAGTCAGTCTTACAAATCCGGGAGGCTTCTGACTGAAGACTTTTGCTGCATGATTGTCTATTGACTGTCACGACATGCCAACAGCTCAATTTCCACCCAGCATAGATTTTCCACACCAACTGTTCTTTAATGGATACCATCAGTTATTGGCAAGAACTAGAGTCAGGGATTTAATCCTTATGATAGGTGAATGTGATATATTGAACTTTCTTCTTTTCAACTCCTTTAGGATTTAAGGGCTCGACACACTGGGAGCAACAGACGACTGATTGCAGTCATCTCCACCGAGGCGAAACCAAACACACAGCAAGGCACTGTTGTGAAAGTTAAGATGCTTTCCAGCGTGTTGAAAGTGGTTGCAGACTGCAGGGTGAAGCATACCGCCACCTCACCGGTAAGTCAATAAAACACTCACTGTTTAGTTACAGCATGGTACAACAGCGACAAAAGTTGAGCATTTAATTTTCTTGTCTGCATGCAAGCGGGACATTTTACATGCAAGAATTTTGCAGGAGGCTGGCCTAAAGAATGGAAACCGATTGTCGCATCGTCGAACAGCTCTAGTAGGAAAAGAATCGAGAGGATGCATCGTTTCTTCCAGTGAGTTGAGACCATAGGATCATAGTTCAGGTAATTTTAAAGATGTAAAAAAAACAACAAAATAAAACATCCAAAACTAAAGGAAAAATAATTTTGAACCAAACAGAACATAAACAGTTGGCACCATAAAAGGCAAGGAAATTTACTTGGAATATAAACAACAAAAACTTTGGTTTTAAATAGATAAAAACAACAATTTCTTTTTTTTTGTGCCTCCATCTTTAACTTATAGCATCATAATCCACATCAGCGGCAGCCATGTTTGGACTGAACAGACTGAAAATTACAACTGATGCAAATTAAACAATGCCCCCTTTAAATGCCAAACATGGAACAACCTCCAGACAAACTCGCAGTGAAATATGTTTGATTTTTAAAAAGTAAATGCACATTTTCATAAAAAGGTACATTTGTTCTCCTGAAATGGGAGAACAAGTTTATTATTAGGCAGAAAATGGCTTAAAGAATGACTAACATGTCTGGGCATGCATGACTTGGAGGTTCAAACATGGCTAACAGTGGTGACCTGCGATCATATGACAGTCATTTTTAAAACAGTCACTTCATCTATTTTCGTTGGTAAAGTAGGAAAAATGGATATAGGATCATATATATTTTTTTTTTTAACTGAAAAGGTTTTAAGGAAAACTATACATAATTTGTTTTGCATCTGAATATTTTTCATTAATATGAAGATTCCCAAATGAAATTAAATACAAAAGCCCATTTCAAGGGAGGTAAATTGAATATTCTTAAAATCCATCAAATTCAAAGCAAGTAAGACTGTAGTTTTGTGTCAAAATTCAATAGTACTTAAGAACAGGATGTACATGATTGAAGCAGAACGGAACTTTAAAATGCATTTTAAAAAATACTTTTAAAAGATAGCTCCAGTAAAGGAACTTTAGCTGATGTAAATATCAGGGAAAAGCAATTTCACTTTCACTGGATGTAACCCCAAGTATACATTGGTAGAAACAGCCAACTAATAAGTTAGGTGCGCTAACCCTAAAACAATAATAATAAATATTAGTTCCCAAGTAGCAACGCACAATGCTGGAACAGGTTGCAAGGTTGCAACATGTATCAATCCGTTTAAGATTTTTATTCATTTCTTAAATCTTTAGTCTAGTTCTGGAAAAAACGTATTCTCTCTGGTTTGGGATGCTGTGCAGCTTAAAGAATAAACAACATTGCTAACAAGGCGTCTGCCGTTAAAAAACCAACAAAAAAAACCAACAAAAAACAACATCCTCTTCAGACTATTCTAACACAACAGTGTTGTCAGAGGTGTCTTTCATATAGCAACACAGACAGCCACAAGAGATCTTTCTTGCCCCAAAAAAAACTCCGATCTGGAGTTACGATTAATTTTGCTGTGGGATTAATGAAGAATTTTTGTATTGAAGGATTATTGGCAATATCGTATCGGGAAATACTGAAGACTACAGTATCGGCATCGTATCGGAAGTGAAAAAGTTGTAGTGAGACAAAAAGAAGAAACACAAAAGAAAAGGGCAGTTATAAGTAGTTTTAAGGGGAGGTCTTAAGTTTGTGGTCAACGACCTCTGTAAGTGCCGTGGGTCAACTCTACTAATCATGTTTTTCTGCATGACTTCTCAGATTATATATACTAAAACTTATTTGTGACTTTATGCTACAGTTTTACAACGTTTTATTCTAAAAAGACCATTGATGCATTTCTTAAAAAACATGCATCACCGGCTGGCACACACTCGATGCGACACGAACACGAACCTGTGCCTAGAAAGAATCAACAGTCACGGAGTCAAAATCCTAGAATCTCAAAAAGCAATCGGATAAAATAAAAAAATAAAAAGTTGTTCCAGGCGAACAAAGAACAATCCTGTGATCTAAACAGTTTTGTCCCTTATCCATTCGCCGAATAACCGAGCTTTGCATTCCACATCAGATTTCCCGAGTCTGACGGCCGCAGTGGGAGTCTGTGCGAGCATGCGAGACCCGATTGTTTGTCCGCAGGGACGTGGGCTCGGCGTGGAGTCACATGAGTATCTTGTGGGGTGGGGGGGTGGAGGAGCTACAAACACCTAAAAGCCACAAAGCCCACTTCAAAGCATGGAGCTTTGCTTGGTCCAAACATTGTGCCATTAATAGCATCGTCCGCTGTGGTCGATTACACAAAAGGTGTGACTTCTGTTTACGTAATTTACTAAGCCGACAAATGCTCTGGTCAGTTTATACTAACCAGAACATCGTTTTCATTGTTGCAACGTTTTGTTTGTGTGCAACCAAAATCTAAAGCCTAAAAGTGTATTTTAAAACACAAACTTCCACTAAAAAAGGAAAAAGAAAAGTCACCAGTTTTAGTTGTTCTGGCTTTTATCTAAAGTTGGGAAGCGCTCCCTCAAGCTTCCTTTTATTCTTTTCTCATTTCATACTATAGACGAGGAAAAAAAGTCAACAAGCCATTCTGAGAATTATAAAACAAACAGGAGGTGAAACAAAAGTGGTTTGTCTGAGGACGGACTAAAGGTGTGTTAAAACGGCCTCTTAGAAATCCCACTGTAAATTCGGGAGTATATTTCATCACATCCTTGTTAATCAACCTCATACAGTCACTTCCCGTGAGATCAGATTAGATTAGCAGAGCCCGACCATAGCCTGTTGTGCACCTGCTCTGCATCTCCAGTCCGTTTGCCTCCAGCCTGAAATAACTCTGCAATTTAAAGTCACAGGTGAGGCCCTTAGACTCCACAAACACGCCGACGTGTCTAACCCCTCGTTCAGCTCCTCACAGTTTGCCGGAATCAGACTTGATGGCTTTCTGCCCCTTCGCGGGAGGACTTTTTTTTTTTCTATCTACGTGGCCAGAATCTCAGAACCAACAGCTGCACCCGCCTTTATCTCGCCCTCCGTCTCATCCGGGGCTTCAAGAACACCTGTCATTTGGGAGACGAGGGGATTTAAACGAGGTTTTTCCGCCCCCCCTCATGCAACACAACTGTTCTTTACTCTCCTCTGCAGAGATAAACATGCAATCACAGTCTGGGGTATTTAAGGTTGCACAATTTATTATAATTAAAACTTTATTGCCCCTAATTTAGGCAAAATGAATCAGCTGATGCCAATTTTACCAAATTCTTATTCCTCGTAAAGAAATAAAAAATAAATTTAAAAAAAACATACAAAATTTCACAATATTTTTAATATCATCAGAGTTGTAGTTGAATATTTACAAGGCTGGATGCTGCCATGATTGGTATCACTGCCTCCTTACGCCACAGGTGTTGGTTAGGATGGAAAACATCCAAGTTTTGGACATCTTACAGGGCTCTGTTCAATATTTTATTAAAAGAAAGCCAGAAGTAACCCCATTCACCGCTTTCTATATAAATCAATAAGGAACCTTGCTAAAGAAACTGCTCTGGTCACATGAGAAAATAAGAAGAAGGTTTTTTTGCCTTTATGCATAAGGTGATGCGTGGCAGAAACCTTTTGTTGCACCTTTCCAGTATGAAACCTGGTGGCGACAGCATCAACATGCGGGGAGGCTTTCCATCAGCATCAATAGTAAAGCTGGTCAGAAACTATAGGAAGACAATCCAGGAAGCAAAGTTCAGTTTCCAGCTAGACAGTGTCGCTAAATATTTAACCAGACCTCAGATGAACTGGTGTGAAACGGCCAAACTATTATCAAGAGGCTCATGCTAGGTATCTGCAAGATACATGATAAATGAATAAGGTAACTGCGTAAATACTTCATCTATTTCAGCAGCTAACCCATAAAGTCACCAGCTCTGAAGAAAAAGGACAGCCCTGTTAAATGTCCTCAAACAAATATGACTCAGATTAAGATATTTTGCAAAGAAAAGTGGGCAAATATTGATTCTGGGTGTCAAAAAGCTGGTAGAGGCATTCACCCAATGATTCATATAACTCACATTTAGCTCCTACTTGTGATTCTGTTTTTAGGTTTGTACTTTTAGTAAGAAATACTGAGGTTTGTGGTTCTAAAATGAGAAAACAAGAGAAAATAAATAGAAATCTGTGCACAGACATTTTATGCTCTCCTTTATACTCGCTTCCACTTCTAAGCTTTAATATGCGTCATATCATCATCTGCTTGATAAAGTTTTCCCTGAAGGAAAACAATAAATACCGGCACCAAAACCAATAGTTACAATGTTTTTTTGTAAAGACCTTCACAGCATTAAGAAGCCTATTGATCAGTCAGTTTTGTCCTGATGTATCAAATATCAGTGGTGCGATCGGCCTGTAATCAAATGATACAAGCACCACGGACTGTACTGTATAATAATCAAGCTGTTCAATTGATTTGTCATTTGAGCCTTGCGCAAAAGAGAATAGACAAAACGGTGCATTTTGAACACTAATGCTTCCATTAGAGCGTAAATAATGCCATTATACCAAGGCTTGGAAACACACAGCGTAAAAAAATTTAAAGACAGGCCAGCCTTTCGTTACATTCCCCTGAGAATGCTCCTACCTGGAGACTGCAGTTTCAGGGCGTGGCTCGATATATTGCAAAGAAAAGTGAGGCTTTTTTTTCAGCTGCAAAGAAATGCAAACTTCAGACTGGATGCATTACTGAGAACGCAAGAAGGAGAGGGAACATTTTCACACGACACACTAGCGAACCAAAGACCAAACATCTGACAATTAAGTCTCACTAATACAAGTTGGTCATTGTATATTGCCTGGGAATCGGTTTTGTGCGATTGTCTTCTGGGTTCGGCTTAAAAAATAAAAACACAACAAAAAACAGGAATAAAGCTGCAAGAAGAGCAACACAGCTTTGGATAGTAAACAACACTAAAATTTAAGTCTACCTCCTTATATTTAGGGAAAATTGGTGACTGAGGGTAAAACACACATGAAGAAACAGAGAGCCTAGTTTAAAAAGTGCTTATCAGGCCTTTTTCTCCTTCCTTCTTTTCTGCATGAACAAGCAATTCACAACAGGAATGTGAAGACGTCCTGCTCAACCGTTTGAGCATTAAGCAAGTAAAAAAACAGAAAAGAAAAACACTCATTAATCATTTAAATAATACTCGAAAGATCAAGAAAAAAAGATAAGAAATGTTCAAGTGTTGTACAATAAGATAAAAACGGTGGTTTAACAAGTTCAGTATGATTCTAACCAACATTTAAAGTCTCAGCTGTATATTGGTGCTATTTAGAGTAAAAATGTTACAGATGCTTGTTTAATTTAGATTAAACAAACGCTAAAATAGATAATCTTTTAACCCAGTGTCTCAGGTTTTCTTCAAAGTGAAGAATCTTCTTAGATAACCTGGAGCGCATCTGCTGATAATACCGATGAGTCAGCAGAAAAAGGCACGTCCTTCCCGTCCGGCCAGACGCCACTTTCTGAAATTTATTATCCAAAGTGCACAAAGCTCCAAAACTAGCAAGCAGGGGGTTTTAATGTACAATATTTTACTTGCATCTCATTTTAAAAAGAAAACAAATGAAACCCAGTCTGGAAGAAGAAATAAGGTGAAACGTTGGCCTTTTTAACTCCATTCACACTGCCTTTAAACCTTTACTTTGACAGCACCTTTCTTGTGATGCAAACTTAGACATGCAATAGAATAAAAACAAAATTAGAACAAGGCTAGAATCTGCAGAACCTGGCAGCTCAGTTGGGGCCGTCAGGATTTACCCTCAGTCATCTTGAGCTACGGTTCATCAACACCTCTGAGCCGGATGATGTAATGCTTCTTGGCACTGCACTTCTCTGACTGCCACCGATCGATCAATTCAATAAATACATCAACACCAATAGATGCAGCGTCGGACAGCACAAGAGTAAGATTCACCCAACTTTCTGACCGCATCCCAGTTTCACACAGACCGTTAAAATGTTGTCTTGTAAACGGTTAATCAATCCAGCAAACATATATCTCTTTATTAAAAATCAGAATTACAGGTGTTATATATATATATATATATATATATATATATATATATAGAGTGTATTCTGCCGTTACAGTCTCATTGCTTACTGAGATCTTGATCTAATGGATCTGCCACAACAATTTTGTAAATCTAGCTAGAATGATGTTTCACATAAGTAGTCCAGCACCATTTTAGGTAATGAACTTAGGAAAGTGTTTTTTGTTTTATCATTATTATTTTGTATCCAGTACGTAAAAGCTTTGCCGACATGAAACACTCAAAGCCAAGACGACATCCTGAAAACAGACCTGTTGAGAACATATTAATGCAATCAAGCGTTAGTCAGAAAATGCCATGTTGTCTAAACATCCTCACCAGACAGTCTGCTTGTAGACAAAACAAATTCAGAGAATATGCATTAAGTGATCAGGGAACCACAGTCAAGTTTAACTGATCCGTGGAGTCTTGAAAGAGCAAATAACCAGAGACTCAACTAGAATAAAGCTCCAGCTTCTCCACATCTTAAAAAGGTTATACATAATTCCCATTTTGTTTGGAACAATAAAACAAAAATGGTCACTAATATAACAAAAAGTACATAGAAACAAACAAATCAGGTTCTGATTTCATTACGCTATGATCGGTTTACTTGGGCGACCATATTGTTCTTATTTTATTTACCCCTGATGCAATAAACTCAACCCAAACCTTTGGATATTGTTTTATTGATACCCTCAAAAGCTAAATAAATGCTTTTTTTTCTGAGCCTGATTGTTTCTAATGTTGACAGAACAGCTACAGAGTTTCTACAACACAGCTGGGCTGTTTTAACCAATTAAGGGCAAATGTATGCGTCCGATTTCCTCTGTAGGAGATGGATCAATAAGAGGGTTGATTAAAAATGTCAAAATGCCCCAATTATAAGGATGTTTGGAGTCGGAGGATTTTTAAAATCCATCAAGGGAGCTGATTTTACAAAATATAAATGCTTTATAGTACATGAACCTAAATGAAAAGTTAACCTCTCCAGCCTTTGGTTTGTTGATAAACAAGACAAACATTAAAAGTTACATTTCATCATCCTCTATGGTTGCTCTGCTGTTAGCTTGCTATGGATGAGCCACCTTTCATCATTAGCATCCAGTTCATAAACAACATACTTTTTTTCTTCTTCTTTTTTCTTTAATCCACGTCCGGAGCGTTTTCCCACTCACAACCCCACATATTTTTCCATTACCTGTTCAATAAGAAGTAAAAACTGAGGCAGGTCATCAGCTGCTGCTGGAGAACTGTTGCTCCATGCTTGTGTGTCACGCGCGGGTCTGTTCACTGAGAGGGGGGAAAAAAAACGGACCAACCGCCGGAAGTGCTCGGTTAGCCAAGAAAATATCGTCTTTTTTCATTAATCGTAACGCTAGGATCGGCTTATTTACTCACCGGTGTTAAGTCTTCAACTCTTCTGAATTACTCCCCCTTTGGAACCGCGTCTAATAAGCTGAGGCGACCAACAACTACTTCCGGTGGACGTTTCAAATTAAAATCGATGCACTTAAACCCGACACGTCTCCGCCTTCGCTATTCTTTAAATACCCCTCTTTCAAATCAACTGAAGTACCCGTAAAATAACTCAGAAAAGGGAAAGGTGCTTTTAAAAAAAAAGGTGCAAAAGCCATTATCTGTGCGTTTACGTTGACATAAAAAACTACTTCCAGTGATTTCGCGCAGCTTGATCAGGTCACCGTGAGGTGATCGTTGCTGCGCATGCGTAAAACGATGATTCATATTTCTCAGCGAATGCGTCTTTCCGTTATATTTACTCACCAAGATAACAGCAATTATTATTTTAAGAAAGTTTTTTTGCTGCTCAGTTAAGATCAAATCAATCAAATTAATTTAAGATTTACGCAAATAAAAAAGAACTTACAATAATTATCAATATCCCACTGGTTCATCTGTAATGTATGTATGAACACAGTTTTTGTTTATTTAATGTAAATAAATGTACTTTTAACTGAAAATGATTCCAATAACTATCAAAGTCAAACTGCTTTAAAGGACAAACAAATAAAATAAATTATAAAACTTTGCAGACATTTTCGGATATTCTTGAAAGACTTTATTTAAATGTATACAATTAAAATGATTAACTATGAAAACAAAATGACCTAAATACACAATGTAAGAATATTTGTATGCTGGATTTGCAATGCTATGCTATGCTATGCTATGATTTTTATGTTGTTGATTTTTGTCATGTTCGTTTTAAAGTAAGGCAAAGTTTATTTGTGTAAAACGTTGTAGTAGCAAGGCAGTTCACATAATAAGAACATCACAATCATCAAACAAATAAAGTCATCAAAATTATTGGGAGAAAAATAAATCAATGCATCAAAATCCTAGGGATCAAAGCAAAACCTTTTTCTAACATTTAATTATTAGGACATCATGGTTGATGTGTAATGAATTGTTTTATTAGAGCAGCTTCTCACCTAGATTTGTTTCCAGACTATTACTATTACTATTGAGTGTGGTTTTGGGCCTTTAAAGAAAATTTATTGTTTTTGCTGGTTTTGCATATTTCTGGGTGTTTGTTGTGGTGCATATAAAACTGAATGCTGCTTTCTCCATGTTTAGTTCAGGTTCTGGTTCTGCAGAATTCTGTACTCTGGAACCAGAAGATTAACACAATGACGGCAGGTCCTCTAATGCATGTTGGAGCCAAGTTAAGCAGTGATTTATAAACTAACACAATTATTTTATAGTCTGAGCTACAGGGAGCCAGTATTACTCTGATTTTAAATGTTTGCTTTCCAGAAAATAGCACTCAAGTTAAACCAGAGATATGATTTCTATGAAGGGAGCGTTGGGAAATTGGTTGTAAATTGTTCGTCAAGGCAGTGAGGGGGGTTGTCAGCATCTGCTCTATGTAAATAATAACGCAGCCTGTAATCTAACTCATACTTTGATAAACAAATCATTAAATGAACTACATTTTGAAAGGTTCATCAATAATCACACAACTTTTTGAAGGTGACAGTGGTAGCATTGGTTGTCTTCCACTTACCTTTCTCACTTTTTTATTTTATTTACTTGAACACTTTGTGTGTATATACATATTTATACTTAGATTTTGTTAAATTGATTCTTGCACTTTATAGATTTCATATCCATATTTGAGGTAATTGAAAAAGATCTGCCTGTGATTAATGATGTTGTTCTTTTACATTTAGACACACTCAGATCAGTTTCCTGCTTCCTTAGGGTGAGAGACTGCTAAAAAGTCAACAACTTGATTAAATTGTCAGGGCGTCCTTACGAAAATAATTGCATTTCATTTCACTTTGAATGATTAATTGCAAGTTTACTGTATTGTGTTTTTGCACTGGACTAAATTAGATCTTAAATCGCCTGTTATAACTAGAATAACTGAAGTGAGTTGAACTGAATCCAAACTGATTTCTTTATAATGTCATACAGACTGGAGCATTTTGTCTTCTGAATGACATATTTTGCATTTTTTTCTTATCAAAGAACTACATTAATTAATGTTGTTTCATTAATATAGTTTTATGTTCTACCAGTAATTGTTGCTTTGATTATTTTGCTGAGTTTTATGAGAATAAACTGTATATCTGGTAAGTTATTGAAATATGAAATTTGGGTTTACTGGTTAATTTCAAAACTTAATTTGATAAAAATGAAACTTGACACTTTTTCTTTGAGTATATATACAAATAATGTCCAATTTAACACTGACACCTGCTGGCAGCTTGTTGTAAATGAAAGACACTAGCCTGCTAAATTAAACAATTTCTCTTTTTCTTTGTTTCAATTTCGAAAAAAAGGACTTGAAAATAACTTGTTTAACACCTCATTTGATCTAACTTTAGAGTATTTTCTCAGCTAAAAAATGTCAGTGTTGTCTTCACTGCTGTTTGTGTAACTTTATGTACCACCTTTTTTCCTTTCAGTGAATTTTCCATTACTGTTTGTGTGGAGAAAACAGTCTTCATCAAAACATCCTAATGTTTCTCTAATATTAAAAAATATTTTTATTTGCTGTTTGCAATATGATTTTGACTTCTAGAACTGACTAAATGGAACAAAACATCTTTCCAATTATCGTACATTAGTCACATTTTTGAGATTGACGTTAATCTTAAATGACTCTTCCTTATTCCTATCTAACTATTCATATGTTATGGTTTGAGTGGCTTTATTGGGTGCTTGCCATGATAATCATAAGTTAATGACCTGCAGTAAAAAAACTAAGCTTTCACTTTCTCTCCAGTTTGTTGGAGATTAAGCCCTGTCTTCGCGATGCTATGATATTTTCAACCTATGTTTGAAATCTAATGAAAATACGACTGACTCTTCATAAACCCTTATTGAAATTGAACATATTTCTAAGCACAAGCAGTTTTATCCATGATAAAATTTTACATTTATTTATAAAACCCCACAGAATAATTTGCATCAAGTTAAACAAAATAAATATATATTTATTTAAAGATTCAAAATTGAACCTCCAGAAAAAAATAGAATAAGTATGTAAAGTCAAAACATAAATATGTTTTCAGCAACTGTAGTCTTATAGAAGCCAAAAACATATAAATAGCAACTGCAGCAAAGATAAAAAGGTGCAGATGAGGAGCAAAAAACAATATCTTCTAAACCATAAAAGATAATAATTAAGGCAATGCCATGATCTTAAGCAACACCTACTCTGATATATGGCCAAGTTCTCTTATTCTATTTATTTGCCTATTTCATTAATATCATTTAAAATTATATTGTAAAAAAATACGTAGCTACAGAAGTGTTTGTACAGCCGCAAAATAATGCAAATTGTTGATTCTGACTTATAATTGAGTTGAATCGTTCAGGCTTAACATACGTTCGAAAGAATCGGATCCTACATTTGTGCTGGAAGTCCCAGGAGGTCAGCGAAGCTAGCAACGCACATTCGTCACCAAGCAAAAGCAAAGAGCTACTAAACTGTATCACATTTGCCTTTTTTGCTTTGATAATCGTTAAAAAACAAACAAAAAACCCGGTATGACTTCTTCTCAGGTAAGCTTCTAACAGCCTGTTTACCTTTGACCTGTCAGCTGTTAGCCGTGTAGCATCATTAGCTTAGCTGTTAGCACCGATGCTAAAGCTGTTTGTTGACAGCCGTCAGTCCGTCATTGTTCGAAACAACAACAATGTTGGCTTCATCTGGTCTTTGGTTTATGTTTTGAGGGTTCTTATCTACACAGGCTGTCTCTTATTGTTTTTCTCGTTAGTTTTAATGAATAAACTAACCAAGTGTTTCAACTTTAGAAACTATAGCTTGCTTTGAGGTTTGTAAGGTAAATCTGCTCTTATTAAGCTGCTTAACATCTAATTATTGGATGCTGTAATAAATGTTTTATGTTTTAATGTAAGTTTTTGTTTTAAAGTAAAATTATTATTATTAAATATTATTAAAAATTAATGTTTTTGTATACAAACGAATGCCTGATAACAAAAATAAAAGTTAAACATCTGATTTAAACTATTATGGAAGGTTGAAATGTAAGATGATGACAAAATCAATAAAATTTAACAAAAAAGTAAATTTGGATGTTTTTTTATCTTTATACTAATCATTTTGGGATCCAAGAGAGAGAAAGTAAAGGATTATTTGAAGTGTATTGAGGTCAATAATTATTGTTCTATTGCAAAGTTGTAGTGTTGTTGTAAAATGCAGTCCCTACAGTCAGAATAGGATGATTTTTACTTGTAAGTGGCCCTGAATTCACTCTTCCCACCACAAACCGAATCTACGTTGGCCGTCTGTTTTTCCATCCATCCGGACACAGAAAACAATCCCCCCTCTTCGTTTCTGCTCAGTTTTTGCTTCCCAATCCTGACTCTGTCCTCTGGGTTTTTGATTATGCACAGCAGACGATGGGTGAGTTCTTCCTCACCCTCAGTGAGATGGGTTTCACAGAACAACAGATCCAGGCGGCGGTGCAGGCTGGACATCTTTCCGTGATAGAAGCTGCCGAATGGTACGTGAAATTAAACAAATTTAAAAAGCCTTTTGTCTGTTTATCTCTGGCGCCTCACACGACTCCTTCACATCCAAAGGCTCTTACAGGGTCAGTACAAACGACACACGTTGGTCAAGCAGCCCTCCCAGTCCTCTGACACTGCGCTCTCTGCTTTTAATCCACCTAAAGAAGGAGCCAGCAGCTCTGCACCATCTGCGTCTCCCTGTGAAAGGAGAGGTATAGCAGATGCTCATCAAATAAACATGTATCGGTTAGCATCTAATGAGATTTGGTTAGGTTTATTCTGTTTGTTTTTTTGTTTGTTTTTTTACCAGGGACTCCTTCACCTGTGCTGAAGCTGTCGGATTCCTCCGTATTGCCTCACGATCCTCATCCAGTTGAGAGTCGGATCAAACAAGACAAGAGCGACTTCGAGGAGAAAGAAAGACAACGTGTGGCTCAGAGAGTGCTTGCAGAGAAGAGGCAAAAACAGAAGGTCAGATTGAAGGAAGGCGTCTGTGCATAGTACTGTCGTTACTATTGAAAAACATGATTTATTTTTTTATTTTTTTGCAGGAGCGTGAGATGGTGTTAAAAAGGATAGCTGAGGATCGGAAAACCCGGCAGGAGAAAAGCCACAGCAGCTTTGCCGCAGACTCGTCTCTTCCCAGCTGTGAAGCGCAGAAACTTGGAGGACAGAGTCAGACGGATGTCGAAAACTGCATCCTCATGGTAAAGTAGTTTCTCCTGTGAGTTAATGTGAGTCGATCAACTTCGGATATCGTTAATTTCGCGTGTCGCCACAGATCCGGCTGCCCTCTGGCGAGTCCATGCGTGAGCGCTTCTCAGCCGACGCACCCCTGCGCAGCGTTGTGGAGCACATTAGTGGCCGCCACCCCTCCCTGCCCTCCTTTTCTCTCCTGCAGAGCTTCCCAAGAAAACGTTTCGGCGGGGCCGAGCTGGCGTGTTCGCTGCGCGCTCTGGGCCTCACACCGAACGCCTCCCTCTGTATTCAGACCACACCTCCAGAGACGCCTCAGGACCCACAGGCTCCGGCAGACTCCCCCCCGGCGCCTCCCATCCAGCCGCCTCCATGCGTTCTACCTCCGCCGCATGCAGCCATTCCCGGAGACATCCAGAATCCAGCTGCAGTTCAGCGGCTACCAAACGAGCTGTGGGAGGAGGCTGTAAACTATGCGGGAATACCCAGAGTTGCCCCTCCAATATCTGGACCTTCCCATTTCTGGGGTGAATATTAAACATACTTATCTTCAGAAGTTTACAGTAATGTCATATTAGGCGCTGCTTTAATGACAGATTTAAACCGTTTCTTCTTTATGGTGTAAAGATAATTAAGCTTAAGCAATTTTTCAAAAAGTAAAGGATATATGTGTGTAGACTCTATGAAACATTACACATGCAGCTCAGTTATCTATGTACTAATCCACTGTTATTTGGTCAAAAATATCCTAAATTGTGTTTTGACCAGTTTTTTTCACCTTCTGAAACAGTCCTAGTTTAATGTTTGAGATGTCTTCTTGGCATAATTAGGTTATTTTCTCACTTGCCATCTCCGTTTCTTAGTGTTAATGTTAGGCTGCTTCATCCAGTCGAAAGCTGGTTTTGATGATTTTTAACACTAAAACTGCATCCCAACCAAACATCCAGTTGGTGATTTTAAATTAAATGTTAGAATTTAGACGTGGTCTCATCTTTCTAATATTCTGCTTACCGGGAACCAGTGTCACTGGCGAAACTTTCCCACGGCCTGATACTGCCATCGAATTGCTTGAGAGAGGAACCAACATCTTTATGTGCTTGTTATAGGGGAGGAGGGGGAAAAATATTGGAACAAAAACAGGCTAAAATTTCAATCTTTTATTGAAATGCTATGATGAGCAATCTTGTAGGAAGGATAGTCTTTATTTTTTTATCCTGTTAGCTGCTGTTTTACACATATATCAATCAGAAGAGCATCATCTTTGAAGTGTTTCTTTTCAACTTAACACTGTTAGTGAGCATTCAAAGGGCTGACTTTATACATTTAATTCTCCTTTCAAGTCGTTTCAGAACCCTATCGACATCGGTTTGGTTTCTGTTCTCAGCATTCTCTCCCAGTTTGCAGTTTTTTACACTGATTGCGTGATTTTTGTGATAAGATGAAGTCGCTGGGCTTTCAATCCTGCTGTTTTACAGGGCGAGGCCAGAGACTGGCTCCCGGGGACCCAGAGGATCCCAGAGTGGAGGCTGATGAGGAAGGAGGGGAGGAAGAAGCGCCACACATTCCCAACGGTACCGTTGTTTATGTCTGCAGCAGGGTGGCACGATGTTAGAGAATAGGTTAAATATTGACGATATCGGGTACAATATATGCCTGTTTTCTTATTTCCCCTCTGTTTAAGATGTGCTTCCTTCTTTACTGGACCTGTAGCGTATTTGGCCTTTTGTGGCTGGGTTTGAGATCGTGTCCTAGTGGCCAAATATTGCATCAGCATGACAATACAACTTCAGAGCTCTTAGAATATATAAATCAACAATGATTACACTGCGAACCGATGATGCGCGTTTCCAGATGATTATTCGTTTCACTCACTCCCATTTCCACCTGCTTTCTGTTTCCGTTGTTTACTCAGTGGAAACTTTTTTTTAAAAACTTTTTATATTACAAGCAACAACGTTGAAACTGTGATTAGGATTGTGGTCACAAAACTCCACATGTTTTTCATGGAGAATCCGCCAGTTATGTTTTTTATTAGAGGTAATTATTTGTATTTTTTTAGCGCATGACTATTTAAAATCCGTAAAAAGGAGTGTTATACAAAAGAAAACTAATATTGTTGAGGATAACATTGAGATTACATCTGTTTAACCTGCTCAGGAATGCCGAGGCTTCCTTTCTTCCCGGAGAACAGGAATCGAGGATTGGAGCCGCGCCATTTCTGGCCAGACCAGGGGAATCGACTCAGGTGGGTCCAGACAGAAAGCAGCTAAACCAAAGTTTATATTACGAAATTTAAGATGGTTGTGACCTGATTGAGCGTTTCTCAACAGGCTGAGATAAATAGAGAGCAGCTCTGTTTATACTGAGATTAAACTAGACACAGATTTACTGATCTCTAAATTCGGTTGGACTCGATTTGATCAGATTAACAGATGCTGGAGACAAACGCACGGCTCAAATCTCAGATTTATTATTTTGCTTTTACGTCACAATCATCTGCTGCTGTGTTTTGGGGTATGATATAAAATCCCAATAAAAACCTGATAACCCAATAAAAACATGTTTTAAGGTCCAGAGTTCAAATCCTGATTTGGTTTCTTCCTGGAATACATTTTCATATGTTCTTCCCGTGCATTTGTGGGTCTTTTAACCAGCTTCCACACTCCAAACATGTTAGATTAATTAGTTACTCTAAGTTTGTGTATAGCTGTGTTAGGTTTTCTGTCCTGTGAGGGACTGAGTAGGTCGACCCCCTGTGACCCTGCAAGGAATAGCAATTATGGACGATTGGTGGATATAATATAAGTCAGTTTTGACCATCACTTGTCTTTCCCTTCTAGCGTGCTTGGTCTCTTGTAGACAGCAAGTCAGTTTTGTTTTAATTTTTTAGAGAGTACATCATCTAATTTAGTTTACAGTCACCTTTTCTATGAGCCAAACTTGCTGGATGTGCTGTATAACACCTGGTTAATGATTTACTTTGTTTGGGTTTTCTTGGTTTTAAAGAACCCTGCAAAGTACAAAAAACTTTTTCTTAAGAGTTTTTTATTAAAATGACAAATTTCTGGCTATTCTATACACTAATAATTTGGACATTCCTCTGGAAAAGGGCTTCATTTTATCACAAGACCAAAAAAAATGTGAGAGCGATTCGCACTTACTGCATCCGGCAGGCGTCTAATGCGTTAAAAATGTGCTCACTATCAACGTATTCAATTCAGTCAACACACTCATCTCAAGGCACGCCACAATAAAAAATAATCTCAATTCCAATGATCCTAGTTGTCAAACTACACATCAAGCCAGTTCATTATTAAGATTGTTAGAAGTTTAAAAAGTTATAAATTTAAGAAACACAGCAGACTCTATTGACATGCAGAATTCAGTCAGTCCTGAAGAGATGGCAGACGATAGCTTGTGTTGCGACTTTACAGCAATCCCTCATAATGAGCGTGCATGTGGCGACAGTGGAGAGGAAAAACTCCCCTTTAACAGGAATAAACGTCCAGCAGAAGCTGAATTTGGCTGGGTACAGGACCAGGTGTAGCTTCAGTTTCACTATTTAAATAACCTCAACTAATTCAGATTATTAATTATTTATTCGGATAATAGAAGAACAAAGTAGCGAAGTAGGGAGCCGTTATCAGATTGTCCTCCAGCAGCCTAAACCTAACAAGTTTTAAGCCTAACCCTAAAACTAGACAAGTTTTCTAAAATGCAGCGTCTTCATGTTTCTTTAGAGATGCTCCAGAGGAGGACCCGGCTGACCCCGAGGACGCGGAGGGTCCGGTGGCGCACGTAGCTGCAGGTCAGGCCGCAGTGGAGCGTCTCCAGAGAGCTGCACTGCAGGAGGACCCCAGTTTCTCCCAGGGTCAGCCGTCGCCGCCCAAGAGACCCTTCAGGACACCAAAGGTGCCGTCCCTGTGTGCCTTGACCATCCGTGCAACGGTCCACCTCATGACAGGTTGGATGCTCAAAAAAGGGAACTATAGGACGGTATCTCTTAGTTTCGTGCTGATTGGAAACGGCGCCTTTCGGTCCCCCCACAGCTCCCAGCATGCAGTACTGCAGCAGCCTGGCGGGTTTGACTCCAGAGCTGGCCGAGCTCCTACTCAACCACATGTCCAAAGAGAGGCTGCTGCGTCCGCGCACCCTGGAGCTCTTCTTCGGCTGCCAGCTGCAGAAATTAGTCCTGAACTGCTACCCTTACTCCACCAATGAGCTTCTGCGGCAGCTGCGAGCCTTCACAACGCTGAAGCATCTCAGCCTGGTCAACTCGCCTCTCATCACGGGTAAAAGCCGAAACGTTGTTAAACCTTAAAATTCAGCCCCTTTCTTTTTGATCTTTCTAACCAAGGGAAGTTGTTGTGTCCAGATTCTGGTCTGTCGGTCCTCCCCAGTCTGGTCAAACTCCAGTCGCTCAACCTGGCATCCTGCTGCAAACTGACCGACTCCTCGCTGCAGCATATCAGAGGTTAGGATTGTCTCATTGTTCATGTTTCCAATTGCGGAACTGAAACCCAACTTAAAACACGGGAAATATTTTGTTTTATATTAACTTGGATGCAAGAAAAATAAACATGTGGTTTTCCCCCTTTTTTTTTAAATACAATCCAAGAAATTGCCTTTTCAAGTCATCTTATTAATCAAGAATCAGTTTATTTATATATAGGGGTAATTTAAAACAGAGGACATCTCAAGGCACTTTTCAAGAAAAATCAATTCAAATCATAGATACATCATTACAGATCAATTTTAAAAAGTTTCCAATCTAAGCAAACCCAGCAGATTGCATCAAGTCATTGACTCGCAGCATTCACTCCTTGGCTAACAGAACGCCAGAGCAGGTTTAGCTACTATGGAGAGAAGGAACACTAAGAGAAAACAAAAGGTTAACAAGGTTGATGTAATGGAAACTAAAGGAGGAAAGTAGTAGCAACATTAGCCTTTAGCAGCATAACTACAGAAATAACTTAAACAACCCTGTAGACTGAGACATGAAGAAGGTAGAGCAAAGGAGAACCGTCTGTCTAGACTGAGTTCTTCCCCCAAACGGAATAAGTCAAGTCAATCTGTATCTCTGGATCTGTTTTGTAGAGTCCGTTGTGCAACTTCTCAGTGCTTCTCTGCTTAACCAAAGTTGAATTAAATCTTCAGCAAACTATAAGGTTTAACAGAAGCTCGACAACATTCATTTGATTAAGCTACGTTGGATTAGGGTCGAATACTAAGCTACGTTCACACTGCAGGCAAACGCTAACCACATCCGACTTCTCCAAACGTTTTTATGCCTGAAAAATTGCATTCCTTCCACCTCCATATGACTTCTACGCCCTTGACGTGAGACATGCATCGTCATTCGGGATCAGAAGAAGACAGATGTGGTAAATATGGGTGTAAACAATGGCTGGAGCAAGGAATGATTAGTTTAAAAAATGGAGGGGGGGAACTATCACTGATAATCGTGACGGCTTCCATTGCTCAACATCACCAACGCCGAAATCGGTCCATTGTTATGTAAACGTTGCGATGCTGTTGGCGTCTCCGTTCTTCTGCGCTTTGGCGACATAAACCCAGACGTCTCATAGCGGTTTTTATTTAATTAGCTCTTAAAACAATCACACGATTGAGATTTCAGAACCGAGCATCAACACCTGCTTTGTGAAAGCTGCCCAAAACTGAAGGACAGTAGATCTGGAGGACTGGGATTCAAGGGTACATTAAAAAGCATTACGGAGACCAAGGAACATGTCAGACAGACAGGCAGGAAGCTGTGGAAACTGAAAAAGTGATTTAAGTTACAACATAAAAATCCCAAATTTGAACATTTCAAGAACTCTGAACTCTTGGCGACACACCAGGTAACTAGATGAGCTGCGCAGATCTGAGGTCGCTGCACCTTGACAGCGTGAATTCACGTCTGCTGGGGATTTCCACCGTAATCCTTCAAAGAGGAGGACGTCTTCCGGCGAAGCAACCTTCCAGATGGTGTAGCACTCAGACCACAGCTTCTGATGATGTTACCTGAAGCTGTGAGCCTCCATCCCCCCTTAAATGCACCCGGGGTTAAATGGAGGACTCTGGTCAGTTGTTAGTTGCTGTCTGACAAGAAGAAGAGAAGGAGCGTTAGGGTGAGAGACTGAACTGGGACCTGTAGATCAAAAGTTAAGCTCATTGTTAGAGAGCAAGTTGGGGTAAAAGGCATCATCATTAAAGTGGAGTCAGGATAACTAATTAAAAGCTTGTGTTAATTTCTTTCCAACTCACGTTCATGCTCTACTTACTATCACGCACAAACCTCAAGTTATAACAAGATAAAACTCTGAATAGACGATCAGGCGTGAGCAGTTTATCCACCTGTAACTGCTGAGTACATATCCTGTTAATTTCCCTGAAGGTTTGAAGAGCCTGTGTCTCCTTTCGCTGGACCAGACCAAAGTGACTGATGCCGGGATGGTTCAGTATCTCCGCTCGGCTCCCTCCTGTCTCTCCCAGCTCAGTCTGAACCAGACGGCAGTGACCGAAGCCACTCTGGCCGCGCTACCAGCCTGCGTCCCACAGCTGCGGCTTCTCAGCATCAAGCAGACTAAGGCACTTGAGCTCATTTCAACCCAACGCCTTTTTAAGAGTTCTGTCTGCTGCGTTGCTTTGACGTGTTCTTTTTTGGGGTTTTTTCGTGTTGCTGTTGTTTCAGGTTAAAGATATTTCGGCTCTAGTACAGTTGTCCAGCCTGCAGACTTTGAGTCTAGATAGTACGGAGGTGACGGAGGAATCCCTGGAGAAAATCTCCACGCACCCGAGCCTGTCTTCTCTGAGTCTTGGAGGAATCTCTGTAAAAGATGGAAATCATGCCCTGGAGATTATCTCAGGTTAGTGGATTCACGACGACGGCAGGAGATCTGGATTTAAAATTGTATCAAGATTTCTTTGTCAGACTTTGATAAACAAATGTGAATTTTAAACGGGCTTCATCTGCACAACAGTTACAAAAACATTTTATGGTTGATGCATATTTTAAGTTTTCACTGCTCTAAAGAAGATGTTTGCAAACTTTACAACAAAAGAGTTGTTTTTATGAGTCGTCCAGCTAAATAAATAACATAAACGTTTGAATAAAACTTTCTTTTTTTACGGATAATAAAGAAAAACTAAAACTTTTTCTTAATATGAAGATGGATACATTTATTTTTGTGGGGTTTGGATATTTCTGGAGTATTTTGTAAGGTGGGAAGAACCGTAGATCTAAAAAAGTATTGTTTGTGTAATCTATTTGTGATAATTTATTATAAAATATCTATATTAAAATTATTACTGTTAGTTCTTTATCAATTTTAGGCAAAGTAACTTTTAAATCTTCATGAATTATTTTCATGACTTTTGTGATTATACATCGACTTACAGCTCGTTGAATGACACCTCTGTCGTGGCCCGAGGGGGTCCGTATCTCTTTAACCGGCACTAAGCAACTTTGAGGATGGTGGCAGGAACCCTGACACACAAAACATTTACAAATGTGCTGACTGCTTTACGGCGCATGTCACTTCCACCGTTTC
Source organism: Orestias chungarensis (assembly GCA_032876305.1). Taxonomy (NCBI): domain Eukaryota; kingdom Metazoa; phylum Chordata; class Actinopteri; order Cyprinodontiformes; family Cyprinodontidae; genus Orestias; species Orestias chungarensis. Next base: position 3,423,982 of record JAVLVB010000491.1, on the reverse strand, counting down.
TTATTTTCAACATCATCATACAACATTGTTTCACCACAATTAAATTCATCACCTCATCGCATTCGTCCTTCACACAGACACTGGAAACAGAAATGTACTTCAATCCAACTGCAGGCGATCAGGATTTTACCACGCTATGAGCTGGTGTTAATGGGAAATGCAGTCTTCCTTCAGGCAAAACACTACAGCTTTTGTCCACAATTGCCGCCAAAATCGACCAAAACTGAAACTTTTTAGTGTTGCTTTAAGAGTTATTGTGGAAGATTCTCTGATTTAGTAAAACAAAATTGGATAAACAATTTAGAGTTTTGTAATATTACTTTTGCGTCTTGTCCACACGTAGCCAAGTATTAATATACACAAATATCTCTGCCACATTGTTTCGTACACGCAAAGCTGCACAAATACAGCACTGAGCCTTGTTTTAAACATGCCGAATGCTTCTGGTGTAAAAGTAAAACCTATGTCAGCCAATCGGAATCCATCAAAAACAGCCATGACTTCCTGTTGGGAGTGAAACCTATTGGAGAATCTGAGCTTCCAAAACCAAGTGAGCAAAAAAACGTTTCAAGCAACGTATATCTCAGCATCTCTCTAAAAGACATTTGTGTTTTTCTCCACTCAATCCATATGATACCCTAACACAAATGCAACATTTTTTCAAATGACCACTTTTCATAATTCATCGTTTTTAGCTATTTTTTTGTGCATAAAACTCCAAAATACGTGGTTACATCTGGAGGAGTCCCTAATTTATCATTGTGCATTGTTAAGATAATACAGTTCTTATTATTCCATAAATGTATCACAGTAACTAAACCTCTAATTGACTGATGAAGTAAGAAGGAAACAAACCAAGAAATATTTCACATCGATCTTAAAGATTTCCTCTTCCACCAACCCCCGCAGGTCTGAAGTTGACTCAACTCACTCTTCCCGGGCGCCATACGGTGACGGATGCGGGGCTGACGTTCCTCTGCCGGCTGACTCTGCTGTCTCAGCTGGACTTGAAGGACTACACGCAGGTCACGGACCAAGGCGTCGCGCAGCTGGCCGCCATGACCAGGTGGTTGTCGCGCGCCTCTCGCGTGCCTGCGCACGAGCTGGCACGCGAGCGCACTGACGAAATGTTGTGCTGCAGGTTGAAGAAGCTGTCACTCAGCAACACTCAGGTGACGGACGCGGGGCTCCCCTTCCTGCGCGGCCTGCAGGAGCTGCAGGATCTCTGTTTGGACCGAACGGCGGTGGGGAGCAGGGGGGTGGCTGAACTCGTCACCTGTCTGCCACAACTTCAGGTGATTTATCCCCTAATCTTCCAGCAGCTCAAAATGTTGTTTGACTTAAAACATACTTTTATCATGTCACAATGTTTTGATTAATTCACAACACACGTCGTCTCAAACCACATTACGAGAGAATTCAGTTCATGTTTAATGTTATTTTAGATGGTTTCAGTCTGGGGAAACCCGGCAGATTGCACAAAGTCATTGACCCCTCCTGGATCAGCACGAAGAGACGGTGGATGCCAACTTATCAACTTGTCATTGATAATCTATACAATCCCTCATAATAAACTTGCATGCAGCAACAGCGGAGAGGGAAAACTCCCTTGTGCTTTCGGCTCTATGTGACGTTTAGCATTGTTGGCAATGTCATTAATGTCTATTTGAGCATCTGTTGCCATGAGATTGTCCTACTGGCCAAGTATGAAAAATTCAAAACCCTTTAACATCGCTCTAAACACTCCTTTCCGAAATGAATATGAACAGTTACCTAGTACCGATAAATATTTGAGTCATATAAAGGATAACCTGAACGTTTACCCACCCCTTATTCCCAGAATATCGTAGATTGGGCACAACACAAATAATACTTGGCATATGGATATTACCGTTTCTTAGCTATTACTTTGATTTGGGATGAGAATTTCAGTCGATACCGATATCCCATAACCTATATTTGCTTATAATATATATATATTTCCTTGTAAATTACCACAACACAGACATTGCATCTACGCAGGCATCCAAAAGATCACAAGAAATGTTATTAAGCAAAAAAAAAAATATGCAATGAGACCATTTGTGGTCTCATTGCATATTTTTTCATTTCTGGTCCTGATACATTTTCACTTCCGATACGATACCGATATTTTACTCTTCTTTATTGTCCCATACTGATATTGACCTGATATGATATCAGCATGACTACAGTAACACTTCTGTTACTTTTGCGGTGTGAAGACTCTCTTAAGTTAATAGAAAAACGGATCAAAATTAGTAACAATACGTTACATAAATAATACAATTAAATAAAAGAAATGACGAGTTTTTAAATTGCGGAGCGGATCAGTTGTGCCGATATCGGAGGTTGTTTAAGATGTATTCCATTACGATACAATATTTGATTTTTTTTTTTTTTTTAGGACCAAATTAGCTTTGCTGTTTGGTGAAATATGAAGAATTTGAGGTCGTATTGATCTCGTTCTGTTGCACATTTCCAAATCTAGTGGCTTTCAGTGTATGTAAACAAAGAAACAGAAGATATTGAGTCGTGTAACAGGTTTGTCTGTCCCTCCAGAAAAACGCGATTCTGCCATCGCAGAAAAACCCACAAAATCAGGCAACGGTTGCAGGATATTCTTAAAAAGCTGCATATTTTCTTCATAAATAGTATCTCAGCGCTGAAATCACAGAATTATGTCAATTCGCCTGATTTTTACTGATCCTGCCTTTTTTCAAAGAAATTTGAAATAATTTATTATCTTCTCACTTTACTGACACTAATTTACCATTTTTTGGTCTGCAGCGGCGGCATGTCAATATGTCGGCCATATTGGATGTGTCAGATCTGACCCGTAAACGAATAAAAGCAAATTAACTGAAGTTCATCCAGCGCCTTACAACAGGGAGCTTTAAATTAGTTACAACTGGCTTTGTTCTTAGACATATTCTGGATTTCATAACTAAACTGTACTTTTCCACTCTGCTTGTACCCAGTTATACATGACCTTAAATGGTCCAAGACCCTTAAATTAGCATAACGGGACTAAATAACTGTGTCAGCTATGCTGCTATGTTATTTCATGTTTGGTGCTTACTATAGATGAAACAATGTGAAGCATGTTTATTTTCCCTACATTTGTAAATAACAATTCCAGTGTTTTTCACGCTTTCCCACATATTTGACACTTTCCCGCATTTTCATCGCAAGAAACGGGACGAAATGCCGCAGAATTCACCAAAAAATCTAAATATTTTAGCCAGCATTTTTCTGGGGGGGACTTACAGAGAAACATTCTGCTTTCAAATGATTAAACATCTCTTGTCAGAGTTGTATTTTGTTTGCTCGACATAATCTCTTAGTTGCAGGTTACAAAAGAGGTCTTGTCAGAGGAGATGACATTTCACAAATACTATGAAAACTGAAAATCAAGATTATTCACTACGGTGGTGGAAGGAGATGTGTTCACCAGGCGGCGTACTGAACACCAGACTTTAACGTGTTGAGGACGGCATTTATATTGGATATCCACTCTAGCAAGGCGTTGTGTGCTCACATAGGAATTACCACAGCATAAATGGACGTTTTAATCTTAATTTGCTAAAAGGAAGAGTGAGAAGAGGGAGTGCATCAAAACAAAGATACATTTTCTGTTTGTATTCTTGATTCTCTTAATTAAAAACTTCTAAATTAGATAATCTGTGCTTGAAAGAACCGTATTCTCACATTAGAAATGTGCTTGTAGCTAAAATGACTAAAATAAAATTGTTTTACTAGTGAATTGATTGTTTTGGTCCTTTTTCTCAGGTGTTGGGTTTAGCCAGCACGCAGGTGGGAGACTCTGTAGTGAGGCGAGGTCTGATCCACTGTCGTCAGCTGGTGAAGATCAATCTCAGCCGCACACGGATCACGGACCAAGGTACGGCGTCAGCTCGGCTTCATTCTTACAGGATAAACGAGCGCCTCCGTCCGCTCGAACGATAAACGGCGTCACTTTTCTTTCTTCCCCCCTCTCAGGTCTGAAGCACCTGAAAGAAATGAATCTGGCTCAGGTCAACCTGGACGGGACCGGCGTCAGTCTGGCCGGCGTTGCCAGCCTGCTCTCCTTGACCAACATCGGCAGCATCCGGGCCAATAACGCTCGCGCTATTCCGCTGGACGACGTCTCGGATGAGGACTGAGGACATCGCCGTTGTTGCTTGGACGAAACAAACGCCGGCTAGGGAGGGCATTAAGTAAAACACTCCTCTCCCGACTCGCACTGTCTCAACTCCGGCCAGTGCCGCTAATCTTGACAATCATCCACACGCATTTAGAGCCTTAAAGGGATAGTTCAGAATGTAAGCGTGACGTTCTGAGCATTAGAAAGCTTTAATTTTCCTTCATATAATCCAGATTAGGTTCACTTAATCTCTGCTGAAGGTTTCCCAACATGGGACTCTGTAGACTTTCCACAGTTAAAATTTTTTAGCCAAACGTGATTCAGACGAAAGAAAATAATTTTTTTTAACATTAGATAAACGTCTCACTTTGGATTATAAAGTATTTTTGTCCATGAGCCTTTAAACTGTCATGATTTAAGGATTATTTACACAGGAAACGGGAGTTGGGAGGCGCTGAGAATGTTCCTGTGTGAAACGCGTACCTGGGTTTCTACCTGGTTCAGTATTATATTATGATTTGAGTGGTTTTTTCAATTCTGGCTGCGGAAATTTGGTTTATTAAAACATAAATTGTATTCCAGGCTGTTTTTTTTTCAATATTTTTATGATTTTCCTCACCTTCATTTTCTACTTTTCTTACGTTTGTTTTCTGCTCCACAATTTCCATCTCTGGACACCTGAATCTGTACAAATACTCTCCTATAGTCTTTATTAGTTGCATTATTTTATAGTTGGGTTAATGTGAAGTGTGGCATAAATGTTACATTTAAATTTTTTTCTCACACTACTTTACTTTTGTCAGGTTGGTCGTCTCGAAATTCTTGAATCGTTCCATTTCCAGGTGTTTCAAACAGAAAGCTAATCGTGACGCTCCACCTCCATTTTTTATTTTAAATGAAGGTCCAATGCAAACATAACAGTTTGAAGGCTAATAAACATATTTCACATAAATGAACTGATTTTTAAAGTTCTCCTAGTCTTTGTTCCTTATAGTTTAGACTAAACTGCATTTGAACTAAATCAACAGCATCTTCTGCTGGTGAGATATTGCCTACATATAATCTAATTTCTGTACTATCCCTTTAACAAATTACCTCTATGCTTGAAAACTAATCGGTTTAGGAGGCTTACGCTCACTATGTAGTTTGCGATAACTTGCTCTGCAGCATGTAGCCCTTTTAGAACCTGAAAAACATTACAGCTTTGGACACTTGTGCAGGAATGCGGATCGAGCTCCAAACAGCATGACAAACAGAGACTCCCAAACCCTTTATATTTAACGAGGCTGCAGGAAGTTTTTACGGGACATGAAGGCAGATTTGTGAGAATTTTGCTGCCCTAATTAAAATGTAAAAAAAAAAGGAAGAAAGGCTTTGAGATGCATCGTCTTGCTAAAGAATCACATTTTAAGTAAAACGTATGTGAGCAAACGAACGTTGAAGGCGTTAAAAGCAGGCTGGAAACTCTGGAGCTGCAAAGATCCACAACAGAATCTCCACTAATTAGTGGTTAGTCCTAAACTCAATCTGGGTCAGATGAGATTAAAAAATAAATAAAAGTTTAGCATTTTTCAGAAACACGGCGGTCAGTCGATGGGATGATTTGTGTGGAGGTTCTCTTTCCAACAGAAACACGATGCGAAACGTGTTCTGGAGCCAACACTGAATTATATTCATCTCAATCTGTTACAAAGGCCTATTCAAAGTCTAGACCTGCTCACTCATGGATGCTCTGAACCAAACATCTACTCCTAAAGAGAGTTTAATCTGATTTTATATTTGGTATCAGATTAATATGGGCGCAAACAACAGGGCGTCAGTACTTTTTTTACATCTCCAACAGTTTAATGCTTTCAGAAATTTTACTCAAGTTAAAAACATTAACTTAGGCGACCGGCGTCTCTTCTCAACGTCGATGCCAAGAAATACTGCAGCCGAGTGAATCTTTTGGGAATTCAGCCATTTAAATATCAGAACCAAAACAATATCGCCTTTGTTTGTTATAGTTTATTTTCCCTAAAAAGTTTAAATCGCATTGATACGGTCTCTGTATATGTATAAATAAAAACTTCTCCAATTACTTTTGCTGTTTTTCTTTTTTGTTAATGTTCAATTTATTGAGACAAACCTTTTATTGTGTAACTGTCAAATAAAGCAGAACCGCTTTTACAATTGGGGGGGGGGGGTGTTAACAAAAACAAATCACTTTTTAAATAGAATAAAATGACCTGTGAGCTGCTGCTGACGACATGTTTGGGATAAAACTGAACAATTTAAGATGGAACAAAAAAAAGAAAAGACGTTCGTCTGAAGACAATGGAATGCATTCCTGGTCGAATAAGCCAATCAGAGCGCAGCCTGAGGTGGAGGAGGGGTTTGCGTACGAGAGTCCGATAAGATGCATAATAGATCGGTTCTGTTCGTCCGTTCCATGATGGCAGACGAGCGCGTGACGCTCACTGCTTCTCTATCTTCAACTTCAGATGCTCCTTGTATCCCAGGATGCCGCTCTTCCACTTTGTGATGGTCTGGTTCTCGCACACCCAGATTTCTTGAGCCACCTGGGAACAAAAGCGACAGTCTCTACAGACTTTTGTGCGACAGCTTTTTAAATATTCTGCGAGATGCCGGTCGCTGGAGAACTCGTACCTGCTGGATTAGCCTGAAGTCGTGGCTAACGAGCATCATGCCTCCTTCAAACTCGTTGATGGCCTCCGCCAGCGCGTCGATCGTCTCGATATCCAGATGATTGGTAGGCTCGTCCAGGAACAGCATGTGGGGGTTATGCCAGGCCAGCCAGGCGAAACACACTCTGCACTTCTGACCGTCTGACAAGTTCCTGATCGGACTAACCTGCGAAGAGTGGTGGAAGCCGGGCGTTTTAGGGACACTAGAAACGCTTTCACGCAGCCCAAAGCGCATTTAAAACCCCTACCTGCTGTTTTCCTGTGAGGCCGTAGCGACCGATGATCTTTCTCATTTCTTCCTTCTCCTTGATGTCGGGGAAACTCTTCATCATGTACTCCACCGGCGAGAGGTCCAGCTCCAGCTGCTCTGTCAGGTGCTGCGAAAAACCGACGGGCGCCGGTTATTCAACCGTGGGTACAAGCTAGCGTAAAATAAAAACCAGTAGGCTGACGTTTACCTGGTGATATCTGCCGATCTTCACGTGAGAATGTTTGCGAATCATGCCGTCCGTAGGGAGGAGCTAGAGAAATTAAAATAGCAGATTCAACCACTTTCATTGGGAACTTTCCCATTTTCAGGAAAAAGCATCATCTGACCAGACGGACGGCGAGATAACCTCAGCCTGAACCAGGACATCTAGGCTAACAGCTTATTTTACCTCTGGACCCGACTGGATCCTGCAAACGATCCTTTGAACTCCCATTTAGGGGTTGAACTTTTTGCCTTAGTATTAGAAAAATACATTTGGAGGGTACTCATTTATACATTTGTGCTAATATCCAAGAACAGTTCACTATACTGTCCATGTTTGTGTGTAAAATCGTCCCTCCAGTTGTCAAACCAAGAATCCTCTGACCTACTTTAATCACAAGTCTCAAGTTAAACGTTACGCTGAACACTTGAGTATGATTGCATTGACTTAAGTAATCGGAATAAAAATCCAATCAAAAATGAAAACGCATATGGTAAATGAACCAATTTAAAAATGTGATCGGACAATCCGTCATTGTGACTGTGGCAAACTGACCCGACCGAAAGTCTGATCAGTCGATGAGCAGCATTTCTACCTTTAGTAGTTAAAAAGAAATATGGGGCGATCAAACTTTTTGGTAAAGAAACTTTAAAAGGGCCCAAAATTATCAAGGTGCAGCATCATCTAAAGATGGAATGAGGTAGTAAAAAAAATAAAATAAAAAGTGCATTTATGCACGTCATGATCTGTGTAAACAATACAGATTATTCCAAATCTAAAATCTTTTCAAAAATAACTAAGGAATTTTTAACATGTAAACATTGCTACAGAGAACTTTTAGACCAACCTCTCCCATAAGCAGCTTCAGCAGCGTGGATTTCCCGGCTCCGTTGGGCCCCACCAGAGCCACTCGAGTATCCAAGTCGATACCAAACTCCAGGTTTTTATAAATGTGCGGCTGCAGAAGACGTCAGAGCAGATTTGTTAGAATGTCTTCGCGTTATTGGTGGCTAAAGTAAAACCAAGGTTGTGCCCATGGACTGTACTCACTGTGTTGTCACTGTACTTGAAGCTCACATTCTGAACCATGATAACAGGAGGAGGAATCTTCCCACAGGGAGGAAAACAAAATGACAGAGTCTGGAAAAAACAAAGATGGGGGTTCTGGTGACGTCACGTTCTGTAATGGCTGCCCGAGCTGACTACTCCGGTAAATCTTAATTTGACCCCTACTACTTCCCAAATATAATGAAAAATTTGTAAAATTGAGTCTGTAAGGGGGTCTAGAATTGGGAAAAGGGATGGGAATAGAAAAACCACAAACAAAGAATTGGCAAAATAAAGAAAGACGGCATGTAGCTCACCAACACATCAGCACCTCGAAGAAGCTAATGCTAATCCGCCTTCCACTGACGCATCAGGACTAGCGCAAATTCTTGGGTAGTTACGGGATTTCCGAAAAGATATGAAACAGTCTGACGACATCAAGTCAGAACTCACCGACGTAGACCAAAAAATTTAAGGAAACGGAGAACAGAGTTGATCAAGTGGAGGAGCGGGCACCAAACATGGAGCAGATATTGGGCGAGATGGCCGACCTGATAAGCCAGCAACAAGAAAAACTGAAGATCGGCCCGAAACAACAAGTGTCAGGAAGGGAGCGAGAGATGAACATCAGAGAAAGACTAAGTGAGTTCAGAAGAGAGACCAATTCTTTTCAAGAGGAGCTCTGAAGAGATGCAATAAAAATTAGTAAGCTAAATAATCACTGAATAATTAATAGGATATAAACTACGAGGACACTGTATCTCAGTTAGTCCGATTACTCTGTATTATGGACATTGTTGTGGTGATATTGAATATGATCCCTCACCCCAAAATAGACAAGGGGGAAAAAAATATATACATAGGAGTGCACACAAAATAGACAGAAACTGCTTTAACATTGTTGGGGGCCCTCCACCTCTTTCTCAAGGGAGAACTTCCCCCATGGCTAGACGGTTTTCCTAGCCAAGTTCAGGGTCTTTTGTTCAGGACCCCAACCTTGGAATCTAAAGTTTGTTTTTTATTCTTTATGGTTAAGTTACTGTTCACATTTACTTGGAGAGTGGATTGGTTAAGCTTTGCTATCAGATATCTAAAAGTGATCAACAAGACGACCAGACAAATTTTGTTAACTTAAAAGTTAAGCCAATTACTGACAAGAATATAAACCTAATGGAAATTCTTATTAATGCCTATAAATCAAAAGTTAAAGAGAAAATTATTTCACTTTTCTATAAAAACCTAATAGAGCTCAAAAACAATTCAACCCTACATATTAAAGCACGGTGGGAGAGAGAGGGCAATTTAACAGTAACAGAGGAGGAATGGGCAATAATGTGGAAAAACCAATGGTCATATCATAAATCTCTACAATGGCAAGAATTTGGATAGAAATATCTGGTAAGATTCTTTTATCACACCTGCTCAGAAATGCCACTATGATGCAAATCCCCCTGCATGTTGGAGAAAACGTAGAAATCAAAATGCAAACCATTATCATGTCTTCTGGGACTGTCCAATTATAAAATATTACTGGAAAGAGATAAAAAGTGCCTTACAAGATATTTTTAAGCAGAAAATTCATTTGGAGTTCAAGAACATTTATCTTGGGATAATTCCTCAAGAGGGTACAAAAAGAAAGCAAATATCTGATGAATATTCTTCTAACAGCGAATAAGAAAAACATTACAAGAAAGTGGCCAACTTTAGATGACTTGATTGACATTACGTTTAACATGTATAAAATGGGAAAAATAACCGCCTCTCTCAATCACAAGACTGAACAATTCTGTCAATGGTGGCAGATTTGGGTAGACTACGTAAAATTTTAAAGATCCGATTTCATTTTTAGAGATCAAACTTATTTAACCCTCTCTCACAATCCACTCTCCTAAGATAACCATATTTTATGATTTATACCATATTTTTTGTTAGTGTTTTTCTGTTGTTCGCTTTCTACTTCTCTAATTTCCAATCTAAAGTAGATTTTTATTTGCTCATATTGTGGAATTGGCTATTTTAGTTCACATTAAATACATTTGATCTGTACCTTGTCATTCACAACTTTTTCAGTCAAGCCTGATGCCACCATCTTCTGCAACGTCTTCTCTTTGCTCTGCGCTTGCCGGGCCAACTTCGCGGAGCCGTGGCCGAACCTGGCGATGTAATTCTAGAGGGGAACAGACCAATAATAGAGGATAACTCTAGCTGACTGACTCATTAAGATTGTCTAGACTGAAATCAAAAGCACAGCGAGAAATGTTTTTAAAATCTCCAAAGAAATCTTAAAATATTAATGATTTATTTTGGATTTGCATCGTGTGAATTTAACAGAGAACCTCCCCAAAGAAATTATTTATTCAAGAGATCTCAGTCCCTTATAATAAAAGAAAAAAAAGGTTACTGAAAACACAAATCCAGATATATAAATCCAGACGCGAATTACTCAAACCACCAGATGGCAGCAAAGTTTGCCACTAGAAGCTGAAACAACCATTTATGAATAACCGTTACTTTAGAGGCATTTTTCATTACCTTCATTTTATAAAGTTATAAAAAAACTGTGGTTTATGTAAACATTCTGGTGTTAAAATACTATAATACTAGGCTGGTGTAGTTTTATCTTTTCTGTGGAAATAAAATCAGTATAAGACATTTTGAAGTAAATGACAGGAAACTGGCAAATGCTTAAAAACAACAATCCAGGCTTTAAACATTGAGTGTGTTCACACTGCAGGAAATTATGCTTTTGTAGATTTGCATTTGTAAATCTAGTTTAAAGGTTTCAGGACTTTTCTTTCACCTTGCTTCAAGGTTTTGCAGTCCACACGTATCTTAATAGTGATTTCATGCGTTTGCTTAATTTCTTATCGGCTTCGCTCTCACGGCATTCCCAAAACATGGTCCAACCACCGCTGTGACTCACTACGGGGATGATGAGGAGCTTGCAACTCCAATTTGATTTGTTTTAAATAATACACTAACAATATGTAACACTTATTAGTTTGTTGTATTTTTATTAAAACTGTAGTCCAAGGGTGTGAATATTTTTACAAAAGCAACTGTTTGGCCCCTCATTTACCTTCATGTGTGTTATCTGGTCCTGCTCCCAGTTGAAACGCTTCATCTGGTTCTCTTCCAGCTCTTCTCTGGTCTTCACATACTGGTCGTAGTTACCCTGAACAAATATAGATTTGCATCGTCACCCGACAGCAAGGAGATATGATTAGTAACAGCCCATCTCCATTCCTTATTTAGCGTTGGGAATCATGTTCGACCGTGTATTCGAGCAGTTCTTGCTGCTTTCTTTTGATTTCTTCATAAGGCAGCGCGTTCTCACCGTGTAGTACTTCAGTTTTCTCTGATGTAGGTGGATAATGTTGGTGCACACGCCGTTCAGGAAGTCTTGGGAGTGGGAGATGAGAACAAGGATTCTCTTAAACCTGACCAGGAAAATCGGGTTGTGATTAGAACGCTCAACGTGGAAGGAAAAACTTCAACAAAACTTTCAGGCAAGACTTACGACTGGAGCTCCTCTTCCAGCCACACGCAAGCATCCAAATCTAGGTGGTTGGTCGGCTCATCCAGCAACAACATGAAAGGCTTAATGAACAGAGCTCTGCAGAAAACAAACAAAAGCCAGATCAGAATAAGTCGCTCTGATCATTTAAGGCTGATTTACGACGTTAGCCTCTTATTCTCACCTGGCCAGAGCAACACGCATCCTCCAGCCTCCACTGAAGTCCTTGAGTTTCTTCTGCTGCATGGCAGCGCTGAAACCGAGACCGTGGAGGATCCGACAGGCTCGCATCTCTGCTTTGGCTGCGTCCAGCTCCTCCAGACGCTCATACAGCTCCATCAGCTTCTCACACTCGGCTTAGTGGGGCCAGGGGGAACGTTTTTTAGTTCAACACATGCTCTGAAATCTTCTCCAGAGTTTTACAAAACAAATAAAAACCTTCTGTTTCTAGGCTGTTTTGTTTCAGATTTATACATCGGGTTTGTCTTAAGCGACGCAGTTACTTAACTGCTCTGTATCGTCAGATCTTATGCAACTCACAGTCCTCATGGGCGAGCCGCTCCGCCTCTTTCTCCAGCATTACCCTCTGTTCGTCCACCTCCATCACGCACTGCAGAGCCGTCTTTTCACTGGGCGCCATCTCCCGGGTTAGGTGGTAAATATCTATGTGCTCTGGAATGGGAATCTCACGATGGCCAATGGCTGACAGGAGCATCGATTTTCCTGGTGAAAGGAAGGATATTTATCATTTTGGATCGTCTTTAAAGCAAAATTAAATAGAATTGTTTTCTGACGATGAATGTGTAAAATATACACACAGTTGAGGCGAAGCAGAGAGGTTACCTGTTCCGTTAAGGCCGATGAGGCCGTAGCGTCTTCCCGAGTTGAGCTCTAAGGTGGTGTCTGCCAACAGCTCCTGACCGTGGAAGGTGAGCGACAGGCTGCTTATGTGGACGTCTGTGCTATTGGGGTGGGAGGCGAGAACGCCGGTCACAGCCCGAGCCTCCGTCTTCCTGAGCTCAAACTCATCTAGTTCCTTAGTTAAGCCGGCGACTCCTGCAAACAGAGGGCGGAGCCAACATTGCTTTAACTTCATCACCAGTGTTTCGCTTTATGGGTGGATGTTTACTGTTTAGTCTCTCCATCATGTCCACCAGTGTCCCACATTTTGATTGGCTTTTAAAAAGGTTAAAGCCGTTCCTGACTGATGTCTTTTAATGTCTGACATTTAAACAGCTACTCTAAGGACACTGGTAAAGTTAGAGTTCAATTTGTGTCATCGGCTTCTCCACTACTTTCAGCAGGAGCCAGCCAGAAAGTTTAAACAATCATATTTTGTCTGAGATAATCATATCATCATGGAAGAACAAATAACTGAGAAAACTGCACACATAAGCAAGAACAATGCTTTAAAAGAAACTAAAAATGACCAAGCCTGCAAATTTAACAAATTACTGTATTTTTTAGCCATTTGAGGTTAGATAACATTTGTTTGCTGCTCAACAATATACTGTTGGCCACCTGAGTCTTGATTTGTTTGTTTTGTTTTTCCCCATCAAGCTAAATGTGGGTATTGGAGCAATTATGACTGATTTTATTAGAGTATCATAAAACAGCTACTTATTTTGTCTCAGAAGGCTGAGTAAAAACAAAAAGCGCAAATTATACCTTATTTTTTTCATTGCTTTATTGTTTTTATAAATCCTTAATCGTGATCGACTGAATTGTTTAAAAAACTAAAATATGCAGATTGTTGCCACATTTTAAAACTCAAATGGATACAGAAATAAACTCAAACTTCATCTACAAACCAAAAGCTCTGCACAAGAAGCCACGGATATCAGTAATTACAGCATTATCTAAGTTATTTGTGGAAAATGTCCTTAGAGTTTGACTAAATGAATCAAAAGCGGTGACATTTGTTTAAAGCTGAGCCTTAATAATCTTAAACTGCTTCAAATATTCCCATTAAAATGATCAATATTTCATCATATAAATATCCTGCATTGATTTTTCCTGGATCCAGCCCCCCCAGTCCTCTCCCTGCTACAGGGGCCACATGTCGTCCCAGTCCGCCTCTCACCGTTGCTCTCCGCTCCGTTCTCTGGGCCCTCGGGCTGCTCGCCGTCCCCGTCCAATTCCTCCGACTTTTTGGGTCGCTGGCGGGCTTTTGCGGCCTCCTTCTTCTTGGCCGCTTTCTTTTTAGCCAGGTCAGACGGCATGGTTGCACAAAGCTGAAAGAACCACAAGTGACTAAGATTTCAGCTAAACCGGCATTAGTCATACAAAAAGGTAGAGGACACCGCTAACGGAGAACCGTAGACCCGGTTAACCAATCAAGCAAAAAATCCACCTTCAATTTTTTTAAATAATTACTTCTAAAGTAACCAAAGCGACCAACATAACCGTCTTAACGTCTCCGGTTGATGGAGGCAGTCTTTATCACCTGGTTAGCCCCGGTTGTTAGCCGCTAGCTGTGCTAACTTTATACGGGACACGATGTCCCCGAGGAGTTAACGCGAAATCCCGAGGCGGTGGTTGTAACACAAAGGACGTTAAACACTAAATAAACTTGTGTTAGCATTACTTTTTGTTCCCTACCGGCAACCTACGAGAGGTAGCTAGCAACGTTAGCTACAACTGACAGGCCTTGGGTGCTAACTGAGCTCGAGGCCCAAATTAGGTAAAACACCGGTGTGAAGCGGCAAAAAGCGTTTAAAAATCAAGGCAGTTTATCTTGTTAACCACGACGTAAAGTTGTGAATTAGTGAGGCAGTTGTTAAACTCCGATTTATCCTATTTACCGGTTCTTTCCGTCCCTCTTCTAGCTGAGCACAATGACGTCTCGTGTTCACTTTTTGCCGGGTGGATGTAGCGGCTCTGCGAACCGCCAGGCCAACCATATAAGGTAAGAGGGGCGGGGAAAATAAATAGACCCGCCCCTTCTGGTGGGACTGCAGTAAAATGTGGTGATGGGAATGTTGGCTCCTCTTTTGGGATCCGTAGTTTTGGCTAAAAATGTAAAATAAATAAATAAATAAACAAAAGTATTTTATGGGCCTTATTATTATTATTATTATTATTACAAATACATTTAGTACTCAAAGTATGGTACTTGTGTAATCTATGTTTTAATTGAATGTAGGTAACTTGTAATTTGTAAGTTGTTTCATATATGTTTAACTCTCTTTGTGTAAGTCCCTATGAGTAAAAGCATACTATAAATGCATAAATGTAAATGTATTATTGTAATTTTTTTAAATAGATTTATGTTATTATGTTCAGATGTTATAACTGGGACTTGTAACTTCCCTAGTATTGTAAAGTTGTCCAGTGGTTTGCAAATCAACCCATTTTACCGACTTGCAACTCAAATGCACTGAAGTTACATTTATCTAAATTCTAACACACAAAAACTATCATGGGTTTTATTTGTACTCAGAAGTGTAGTCACCATATTGGATATTAAAACACGGCTGCTTTGTGTCCAGATTGCAATGGATCGTTGAATTTCTAACTAGAAACTTAATTTAAGTAAGTTCTGGCTTTCAAAAATAAATAAATTGCACAAGTTTTCAAGATGAGAGGGGTTTGCCAATAGTTGTGTCATAACAATGCAAACCAATAAGTCTGTTTAATCTTTTAAAACAATCAATAACAGGTTCGTTAATAAAAGATCAGTTTTATTGCTGTAATAAGATACAAAAACTGCAAGTGCAAAACTAAGAAATCCTGACATCAGGTTGAAAATAAAACAGGACTCAAGCTGGAAAATGTGATCTGCTCATCATTGTCGTGCTAATTAATAAAAGCAGTCCAGCTATTTATTTCTCTTTATTTTGTGCAGCTGTTTTAAAATACAGTCAAACATGCTATAAATTGAAGCTTTTATGTTTTAAATGCAGCCATTTTGGAAAATATAGATTTTGAAATACAAAATACAAATCTAACTCACCTTAATTGGCAGTTGTACTTGTAATTAAATATAACCATGCCAAAATTTTCCAACTTTCCAAGTTTCCCCTGACAATCACCGTCCAGTTGAGTTGGCTCAGTCACAACCGACACATCAGTTATAAAATGTTCACTAATGCTTTTCCAATTAAAACATTTTAAATTCAAACATTTTACATAAACAGAGGTGAAAACAAGCATTTTTTAAATAAATGAAAATGTAATAAAATACATGAAATCAGGATGACAATTTTAATTTTATACGAGTTTTTATTTAGATTTAAAGTTAAACGCACCATAATAACGTTAAGGAAATGTTCGTCCATATAAACAAGGTCGGACGGCCAAAAAGAAGAAAAAGAGAAAATTTGGAACTGATCTTTTGATGATAAAAGCGACCCAAATCAGAACATGGCAGCGATGGATTTAGAGAGAAGTGACTGGAATAGTGTTGATTGTAGTGACAAGTAAGTTTCATTCTTCCACAGGAAACATGGCTGAAACCTTTTTTGGGCTTCAGAGTATATGGACATATAGTAGTAAGATATGATAGAAAAGAAAGAAATGGGGGTGGGTGTCTTTCTCTGATTAAGGAAGGTATTCCATATAAAATAATAGAGAGGAAAGGGGACTTGGACTATGTAGCAATTGAAATATGGGTAGAAGAGAAGGTAATTTTGATCATAAATTTTTATAATCCTTGTAAGAAGCTTGAAATAAGTAAACTTGAGGAGATGGATATGAAAGGAAATATTATCTGGTGTGGAGATTTTAATGCGCATCATTCATTATGGGGAAGTGGAAAAGTTGATTATAAAAGTAAAGTTTTAGAGGAGTTTTTAGATAGTAATAATTTTGTATGTTTGAATAATGGTAAAAAGACAAGAATTGAAATTAATTCAGGTAAGGAATCTGTATTGGATTTAACATTTGTCTCTAGTTGTTTAGCCCTGTTATGTGATTAGCAAGGTAAAAATAAGTCTTTTGGTAGTGATCATTCTATGATAACCAACAATATAAGAATGGGTCAGGTACAGAGCCCTGAAATGATAGGAGGAAAGTGGATATTTGGGAAAGCAAATTGGGAATTTTTTTATAAATTATGTGAATGTAAGATTTCAAATGTTCATATGATTTGAGTATTGAAAATATGAATCTAGAGATCAGTCAGTGTATTTTAGCACATGCTAAGGAGTCTATTCCAAAGACATCAGGGAAAAAAGGAGAAAGTTAGTTCCATGGTGGAATGATGAGTGTAGAACAGCAGTAACAGAAAGGAATACAGCATTTAAATTAGTTAAAAGGTCTCATAATTTTCAGCATTTGATTGAATATAAAAAAATCACAGGCAAAAGCAAGAAGAACAATAAGCAGAGCAAAAAGAGCATGTTGGAGAGATTATTGTGATACAATTGGTGGCAGTATAAAGATTGGAGAACTTTGGGGAATGATCAAAAAAATGGGGGGTGATAGAAGAGAATGAAGGTATCTGATACTTAATAAAAACAATATAATAGCAGTAAATGACAGGGAAAGGCAGATATTTTAGTAAGCACGTTTGTGGAGATTCATATTGGGAAAAACTTATCAGTCAATGAAATACTGGGAAGAGAGAAAAGTAAAAGGGAAAATTATGAAATTTTAAGAAGGAAGGTGAGTAATACTGATGATCTGATGAATTATCCCTTCTCTATTGGAGAACTGAAAAAAGCTTTGGGTAGAATTAGGAATAATGCTCCAGGTAAAGAGGAAGTGTGTTATATAATGCTAAGACATGTGAGTGATAATGTTTTAAAGAAATTATTAATTTTGTATAATAAGACTTGTAAAGAGTGTGGAATACCTTATAAATGGAAAGAAGCGATGGTTATTCCGATTAAAAAACCTGGGAAAGATCATAGTAATCCTGGAAACTACAGACAGATTGCTTTAACGTCTAATATTTGTAAACTGATGGAAAGGATGGTGAATGAGAAATTAATAAAATATTTGGAGTCAAGAAATGTAATTGCTTCTTATCAGTGTGGCTTTCGTAGAGGGAGAAGAACAATAGATCCTGTATTATGTTTAGAAGATGATATTAGAAAAGCTCAGATTAATAAGGAAACTGTTGTTGCTGTGTTTTTTGATGTGGAAAAAGCATACGATATGCTATGGAGAGAAGGGTTAATGATTAAATTACATCAGATAGATATAGGAGGTAATATGTTTAATTGGTTATGGGATTTTTTATGTGTGAGAAATATTCAAGTCAAAATAGGATCTCGTGTTTCAGAATCATGTAAAATAGAAAAGGGAACTCCTCAAGGAAGTGTGTTAAGTCCAACTTTATTCTCTGTTATGATTAATGATATTTTTAAAGAATTATCAATTAGCTTTGGTAAATCACTTTTTGCTGATGATGGAGCCATATGGAAAAGGGGCAGAAATGTAGAACATCTTTTTTTAAATTTTCAGGAAGGCATACATAAAGTGGGTAAGAGGGGGATAGAGTGGGGTTTTAAATTTTCAATTGAGAAGTCAAAAGTAATGTTTTTTACAAATAAAAAAGTTGGAGTTGATAAAAAGTTGTATTTATATGGGAGAGAGTTAGAAAGGGTTGACTGTTTTCGTTTTATGGGAGTAGTTTTTGATAAGAAATTAACTTGGGAAAATCACATAGAACATATTGTGGAGAATAGTCATAAGGTTCTTAACATTATGAGGTGTTTAACAGGGCTGACATGGGGTGCAAGTTTTGAATCACTTAAAAATGTTTATGTGTCACTTATTCGGTCAAGAATAGATTATGGGAGTTTGGTATATGGTTCAGCGGCTAAAACTAGGCTAAAAAATTAGATGTTACTCAAGCTAGAGCGTTGAGAATTTGTTTAGGGGCAGTTAAATCAACTCCAGTATGTGCTTTACAAGTAGAATCAGGAGAAATGCCATTATGCATTAGAAGACAACAGGTAATGGTTAATTATTGGATACATTTAAAAGGACATACTGAAAATCATCCAGTTAAGAAAGTATTAGAAAATTGTTGGGACAGAGGATAGGAAAAAATGTATAGTTTTGGGTGGGCTGGGGATAATAGAGCAAAAACATTTAATGTATATGATAAAGAGTTTAGTCCAACAGTATTATGGCCTTTGAGACCTACATGGACTTGGGCACATATTAGTATAGACAGATCGTTATCAAATATTAAGGAAAGAAATGTTACAGATATTTGCAAAGAATTCTATAATCAAATGCAGAATAAATATAATGATTATTTGCAAATTTATACTGATGGTTCGAAAGACCCAAAAAATGAAGCAACTAGTGTAGCAGAAGTGATTCCTGAATAAAAGATTAATATTTCAAAAAGAACATCTAATTATCTGAGTATATATGCAGTAGAATAGTTTGCTATATTATTAGCTTTAGAATGGGCAGAGGATACTAATATAAATAGAATAATAGTTTGTAGTGATTCATTATCGGCATTGTTGAGTATTGAACAGGGACATACAAAATATCATCAAAATATATAATATATGAAGTTATGGCTGTTCATCATAGAATAAGTGAACAAAACAAAAATGTAATATTATTTTGGACTCCTGCTCATGTAGGTATTTTGGGTAATGAAAGAGCAGATAGGTTGGCTAAGGAGGCTATTAAAAAAGATGTTGATATGCCAGTAAAGTTATCAAAGTCTGAAGGTAAAAGCCTAGTTTGGAAAGAAAGTAAGAAGATATGGAAAATTAGGTGGGATAATGAAATAAGTGGAAGGCTTTTATATAGGTTTCAGAATACAGTGGATGTACTAAGAGGAGATAATAAAACATAGAACAAGAACAGGTCCCAGTGTCTTAAATGGACCCTTTTTAAGATGGAGAACCATCTTACTGGTTTATGTAGTTGGTGTGATACTGAGGAAACAATGGAACATGTTTTTATTCGTGTGAAAAAATATGTAAATCAGAGAAGATGATTAAAAACGGAATTAGGGTTTGATACGGAATTGAAGTTTGAGTGTGCTGGATCTGTTGAAGAAGAACAAGAAGAAGAAGAAGAAGAAGAAGAAGAAGAAGAAGATTTTTTTTTTTGATTTTTAACAAAACATTTATTTTTCAATAATTCAAAGAACAATATAAAAAACATTACATAATCAGGTCAAGGATACTAAAAACACAATAAATATTTACATTAACATTTTGTTATATTTTAGTTCCTCCTGACCAGAAATGGTGCACAAAATACTCCCAAGGCCCCACAGTTGTAAAAAACCCTTCAAGTTTCCAGTGGCTCTGTGGAAGCAAAACTCCAACCTCAGCCTGGCCTTGACGTTGCACTTCCACAGAGCCACAGCATCAAGTTGAGGTCCAGTCTGGAGTTTGTCTCTGCGCGATATATATATTGCCATTTTTGCTTCTGCAATTAAAAAATTTAAAATTTGGCACTTTTGC